>JAQJVL010009177.1:0-16901 GCA_035578905.1 Stictocephala bisonia
TGTAAATATTGTAAAAATTTGTAATATTTTAAATAAAGTAAAAGAAAAAGGCTTCTTGGACAGAACAGTCGTTCTGTCCAAGAAGCCTTTTTCAAAAAACACACAAATGACCTTGACCCACAAATTATCCCTGTGACGTACTAACCTACGTCACCATGACGTCATTGTGACGTCACCGTGACGTCACAAAACTCACCTGTCAAACCATTTGATTTATGTGAGCCAGCACCGGCAAATTACACTACTGATATTCATTATTCATTATCAGTCATTCATTAGACGCCGATCGTCAAGATATGGGTGAATATGAGAGGCTGAGTGTGGATGAACGAGTTTAATCACTGTTACTAAATAGGGTCGAATGTTCTTTATAAAAGCTAGTTATTACTATCCCAATACTAAGCTACCTACAGCTTTACGTGGAATCCGAACTATGTGGTATTGGTCTAATAAGCCTGACATTCAATTATCTTCCCTATACAACATCTTTTTAAGAATAAGAATAAGAATATATTTATTTCCTTGAAAATACATTTACAAAATACACCAATGAAAAAATAATTAGCATTCTCCAAGAAAATTTAGGGCCTCTAAAGGCATAGCCTGCGCAGAGGTTCCAACATTAACTTAAATTAAAAAATTGCGCACAAACAGTTCAAATAAAATAAGTATAATCTAAAAGTTATAACATTTTTCTCCTACTTAAAAATACAAAAACACAATTTAGTACAAGAAAATCTATAATGTTACTTAACCTGTTATAAAATATCGTTTTGCAAATAACTGCCAAAAATACACAAACATGAAATAATATTTAACCTTTCTATACTGAAAAAATAATTTAAATTTGAACTTTTAACAAGAAATCAATATTTTCAAAACCTAACAGCCAGTCTCTTAGCATTTTTAAAAACAGTTTTTTACTATGACAAAGTTTTATATTTTCTGGAATTATATTATACATTCTTGGCCCCAAAAACTGATAACATTTAGTATAAAAGGAAAAAAATGGTTTTGGTACTGAAATTAGGTCTATTTTTCTTAATTTACTTCTAACCGAATTAATATTATGAGACAAATTACCACTAATTACATAAAATATTTTCAAAACTTTAAACACAAACATGTATTTAAGGGGCAATATTTTTGCTTGGACAAATAAAGGGTATGATGGTTCCATTCTACACTTTTTAAAAATTTTTCTTAAAAACTTTTTTTGCTGAATAAAAATTGGTTTAATATTAGTTTCAAAAGTCCCTCCCCAGCAAAAAAGCCCATATTCAATTCTACTGTGAACCAAAGAAAAATATAACATTCTCAATATCTGTTCATTGCACATAGGTGATAAAAAATAAAAATATCTTAAAGCATTGTTTAATTTAATTTTTAATTGCTCAATATGTTTTTTCCATTTAATTTCCTGGTCAAGAATTAAACCTAAATACTTTATATTGTCAGTCTGCCCTATAACTGCACATTCCCCACAATGAGAGTTTTCACTCAGACATTGCATACATCTGTAGATAACTTCATTTGTAAAGTTAAATTCTTTTCTTTGACTAAAATTAATGAATTTTGTTTTTTCAGGACTCAATAACATATTGTTTTTTGAAAACCACCATTGTAAAGCTTTCAAATCTTCATTAATATGCTGTTCTATTTCCTCCCAATTGTCCCCTATGTAACTGAAAGCTGTATCATCAGCAAAAGCAGTAACTAAGCCTTTAAATTTTCCATTGCATAGGTCATTAACATAAATTAAAAACAAGATTGCCCCTAAAACAGATCCTTGAGGTACACCCTGTCGAATTACTCCAAAACTGCTGTAAGTCATATTTAACTTAACACATTGCTTTCTGCCCGTCAGGTAACTTTCAAACCATTTAAAAATATTTCCTCTTATACCACAATTATAAATTTTTTCCAACAAAATTTTATGATCCACAGTATCGAAAGCCTTTTTTATATCCAAAAAAAGCCCACTGACTTTTTTACTGTGATTCAGACCATCAAAAACACTGTCCATGAAATTCTTTAAAGCATGTTCCGTATTAAGCCCCTCTCTAAAACCAAATTGAGATTTACTGAAAAAATTTGTTCTTTCAAAAAATCTAATCAACTTTTTCTTCATTAATTTCTCAAAAATCTTAGCAAAAGTGGAAAGAAGAGATATTGGTCTGAATTGATTGCAATCATTAGCTAAACCCCCCTTATGTAATGGAACCACCACTGCTATCTTTAATTTATCTGGAAAAATTCCTTTCTCAAAACTTAAGTTAACTAAATACAAGAGAACATCTGAAATTGAAGGATACACTCTTTTAATTAATGATGAAGTAATAGAATCAAAACCTGGTGATTTACTATTTTTTAACGACTTGATTACATTTTCTAAATCTACAGGTAATACATGATCAATAAACATAGAACATACAGAAACTGGTGCAGTAAAACAATTATGTATATCTACTGAATTAAAAACATCAGGATTGAAAGATTTGATATCTAGACTATTGACTACAGAGAGAAAAAAATTATTAAATTCATTTGATACAACTTTTGGATCATTTACCATTTTTCCCTGTATATTTAAGTGTATTTGAGAATTTTTATTGGATTTTTGGCATGTTATTTCTTTTATAACCCTCCATAACTGCTTTGAATCGCCATTACATTTTTGAAAGCATCTTTCATAATAACTATTTTTTATTTGCCTTATTTTCAACTGTAAATCATTTCTATATTTCAAAAAGTATTTCTTTAATTTTGTATTTGTTGGATGAGATTGTAATTTTTTATAGATTTTATTTTTAACTCTAATTTTCATACAAATAAAATCGTTCATCCAAGGTTTAATCTTATTTACTTTATACTTGTCTTTTATATTTGAAGTTTTACATTTATTTATTACATATTGAAAAGTGCTTTCAAAGATATCAAACGCAATTGACGGGTCTTGTTCATTATAAACATCAGCCCAGTCCATCTCATTTAAACAAGTAACAAGAGCTTCATAATCAATACGATAAGAGATCGGTTCAAGGTTAACAGGTTCCTCTCCCTCACACACTAACACGCATGCTAGCGTAGTAGCATGATCAGTTATATTTGTTTGCAAAACTTTCACATGAACTTCTGCCTCTACTTTATTTATAATTCTAGCAAAACAATGATCAATACAAGAACTGGTTTCATTTGTAATTCTAGTTGGCTCAAATAATAAACATTCCAAGCCGTTTGAGGCCATTAAAATATTATAATTATCAACAACATTATCACTACTTAACAAATTAATATTAATGTCCCCAATATAAATAATATTATCATTTTTATTGTCATCCAAAACTTTACTCAGTTCTTCTAGAAAAACTTCTTTAGGCAGAAAGTGAAACCTATAAATTGCTAATAAACAAAATATTTTATTGTTACATTTAAATTTAATTTTTAAAAAATCAGCTGATTGACAAAAGACAGAGACATTACTTAATACTTCTACGTTTGATTTTATAAATACTTTTACTCCTCCTGCTCTGTAATTTTCGTTTGTCTTGGTAAAACTAATATAATTTTGTATTTCATAAAAAAGAGACTCGGATTCTTTTATCCATATTTCAGTGAGAACTATTATATCTGGACTAAGTTTTTCTGCCTCTAGCTGAACTAAAAAATGATCAAAATTTGCTCTAACACTTCTAATATTTTGATGAAGTATTTTAACTTGCTTATAGTTTTTGTTCATTTAAGAGTTTAATATAAAAACATTGCTACCTTAATAAATAAAACAAATATCAATTTTTGCTTTACTTTCAAGCATTAAGACAAATAATAATTTCGAAATTACAAGGAGAAATATAGATAGGCATTTGTAATAATAAAGGATAAGTAAAAGTTCAAAAAAAAATAAAAATAAAATTAATATAAAATAAGCAATTAGCTTTAATACTGCCGACTCTTTTTTTATTATTTAACAGACATAATGAACACAAATAACTGTGATATTAAATTCATAATGTTGATAACAAAACGTGAAAATACTTATTCATCAACGATAATATATTCTTGTTTGTAATACAATCATAACTAAAATTGAAAAGCAATTTTTTTATACTGAACAAAACATTGAATTTTTTCTTTAATGTTGTTTTGAAATTTATTTGTAAATAACCATAATTTTGTTGAAAGAAATATTACTGCAATATATTCTCAAAAAAGGATATAAAACTAAATTAAATTCTTATTGATCAAATATAAAAGTTAGAAGCATATTTACATTTTGTCCAGATCAGCTTGCGAAGTGACAACTATCACAGGAGCATTCTCTTCTCGCCGGAGAAAAATCTTCCCGTTTCTTACCCAAAGAAACTTGCAATTTTTCTGTTTTTGGGTCACCTTCGCTGCTGCCAGGAGCCTCCTACGGGATGGTGACAGGGACTCATTTATATAGACTGGACGATCGTCATTCCTGCCCATGTGTCTCGTAGATAAGTTACGTTTGACGCGGCGCTGTTTTAGAATTTCATCTTTATCAAACCGGCGCACGAACTTGACTATTATTCCTGGAGGATGTTCACCACTTGACCGCCTACCTAGCCTGTGACAAGCGTCTACCATTTCATCGGATATGTTCATGTTTAGAGCCCTTCCCACCTCCTTTACTACTGCTAAGACATTTTCATTTGGCTCCTGTGGAACACCCTGAATTTCAACAGAATTGCACCTGCCATATTGCTCTAAATCATCTAAGCGATCTTCAAGATTTTTCACTTTTTGTCTTAGCTGCTGATTCTCAATTGTTAATTTCTCTATCATATCGCAGTATTTATCCATTTTTTCATTCTGTTGTCTGATGACTAGAGTATTTTCTTCCACGGTTTTGTTTAAACTTTCAAAAGCCACATTAAATCCCTTTTCATACGACTTCTGACTGTCCCTTACTTCGTAAACTGCTTTCACTAAGTCATCTAAACTTAATTTACCTTCACTGGCTTCCGATTCAAACCGCATGCTTTTTCTTCTATTCACACTACAGTCGGCACACCTCCAGACAAGACCATCAGCAATTATACAATCCACGTCCGCTTTACTCATTTTCAAGCACACTGCATGAAATTCTCCATTGCAATCGCAACACACTAACTTAACTTGTTTCGCTGTAACAGCTTTAATACATACTGTACAGTTAGGCATTTTGAAAAGAAATTAGCAATAATTTACACAAACAATACTTCAACAAAAAATAGTAATAATAATAAAATTCTAAAATTATTACGAAAAAAGTACACTCTGAAAGGTTAAGTAAAACGCATGTAAGATCTTGAAACTCGTTCAGTGTAGGAGCACGCACCGATAACGATGTTGACTGCCTGAGCGCTGACTCATCACTCTGAACCTTGACTACCATTCAACATGGACACCCCAGACTCCTCTAGTAATGTCTAAGTCGATGGCAACCATTGAGCGGACGCCGTGTTAGTATTAAGATGACCGAGCATAGAGCCTATCGCCTACAATCTCCTCACCAATTCGTCCCAAAGTAGCTGATTTATAGCACTGCAACACCAGTGCCGACTTGCATTCAATAGATGGATTTAAAAAACATGTTGTGTTTAGGAAAATGAAGTGCACCGGGGGTGGTATACAGAATACAGAAAATTATAGAGGGTCTATGAACTATGTTTAGGTAACTGACTACGAAAAAATTTAAGTACATTTTTTAACTCACCATTTTATTTGTAAGCTTCAGGTTAAAATGATGTTGCAGGTTTAATTAAATTGACTTAGGGTAACATTTTTGAACATATACATATGGATTAAAGTGAAATTAAAATAGTTTCTGGCCAGCATTTTGACAATACAAAGAATTTCATAAAAATTACACTCCATGGATGAAAACGTGTATTACTTTTATCATTTGTTGATGTATATTAATAACAGCTCTGAGCATTAGGACATAACCGACTTAGTTTTCCTACTAAAAACTATTAGGACAACCACCACAAGGGTTATTGCAACAAGAATTTATGTGTCTTCTCCATAGCCACGTAAATATTGATACTTCTTTTAATTTACTATTTTAGTTTATTTTGTGAGAAGGCATTATACATTATGTGTGCTGTATAAAAGGGATATTAATATACATTCTATATTATACACATTTATAAATACAATAATTACTGGTTAGCTAATAAATATGTTTGGTCTCGTTTAAATACATGATATTTTAATTATTTAGATTTTGATGTAATGCCAACACAACTAACTTGTATAAAATAGCCTAGATTATTAATATAATAACTTTCTATTAACACCAAAATGAATGTTAGTTCGAACTACAACCGATTGGTATTTATATGCGGGGTTGTTGAAAGTAATATATTTAGCATACATAACCTATATTGGTATTTGTATTTATTTTGTTTTAACAACATTTTGAAAATATTAGATGTATTCGATTATTTTTCTCTCAAAACTAATAATATTTATTACGAAGCATATTCGGTAGTCTTTACATTTTTATTTTATCGGTGTTAAAGTAAATAAATAAAATAAAACTATTAAATTCATTACCTTAAACCAATCCACGAACAAAATAATTATGTTATAAATTATGTACCACGATTAAAATATGTAATATAAGGTGACCTAATCGAAAAGGTAACCAGTAATTTTCAAGCCAACACTTGAAGGGAAATGGAAAAGGTTATTGCTGGGGAGCCTGAGGGCTGTGTTCTGCATTTCCTCTTATACAAACCGATCTTCATTTGGAATACAGCTCTACAAGTCTTAGGGTTTGTTTTATACGACCTATAACAGTGAATTTCTGCTTATGATAGATTTATACTTGTATATTTCAAAGATGTATTGTTAAAAGATAATGTTTTAACCAATCAGTTGTTTAAGGAATTGAATACAAAAATTTTCTGTTAAAATTACATCCATTTTACTAATAAAACCCTTTTATAATATGCTCAAAAAAGATCGCTGGATACAACTTTATTCAATGTTTTAATTTCCTAATCAAAATAAGATTTTGGCCAAACATAAGTAATAATTTTAAACTCTTATAACTTCTTTAATTTTCAATGTTATGATAATATAACATACTAAAGAATGTTTGTAATATTAAAATTAGTATTATAAGACAAATTTGTGATATAAGAAACCGAAGATTTTCATTATTAAGTAACTAATTAAACAATTAAAGAATATAGCCTTCTGTTTAAATATAAAATACAGCAAATATCACAATTCACAATATAAGTGGAAATTATTTGTATTTTAATGTTTATTTATAATCAGTGGATTTCAGAGAATTTTAAAATATATATCGCAACTAAAACAATAATATGCAACGTTGCATTACACGACAGCTAAATTGGAAAGGTTGTATTATAATAAAATATTTTATATTATGAAAAAGGAATATTTAATTTATTGCATTCACCATTAAATGTTTTAAACAATTTACAATACAGCTAAATACAACATAATATAATACATATGAATTTGAAAACTCTTTCTGCTTATTTTATATATGTTAGCATATGTCAATGAGTATTTGTATAAAATATAATATAAAAATCTTGATATACACATAGAGACCTTATGGAAAAAATAAAATGTTTTCCTTGAGATGAAATATTTCAGTCTAATAAAAACTGTTAAAATACTTTGTAAAATAGCTCTTAACAGAACATTTTAAATGTTAAAATATATCTTTAGATTTTCTTATGTCTAATTATCTTTCTTTTATGTATAAGAATGATTAAGAGTACAGTTTCTATAAATAATATATTACTGCAAATCTGTTTGTGTACTTTTACATGTATTTGTATACTGGAAGTATACAATCTTTGATTACTTATAGAAACAGTACTTACAATAAATGTCAATCTATTAGATATTATGAAATTTATTCAATTTCTCCTTTCTTCGTTGTCAGAAATTCTACCATAAAAATTTCTTTCAGCTCATCCATTTTGTTTAGGAAAAAAATATTCACTTGCTGTTAATGAATTTACAGCGAAAAAAATGATTAAAAATGCATACATTTTGGGCGATTATTTTAATAAATGTGATATGTTTAACTATGCATGTACGAGGTTAAACATAGCACGTGTGTTCTTGAAAAAATCATAAGATGAAAATATTTGGGATTGTTACGTGCCAAGCTGCAATTCATATCATCCTATTTGGTGAATGCAAAGAGAAAACATTTTAAACTAAATATTTTGAAATAATTCCACTTAATAGGTTTATATACATGATCAATGTTGATAATAGATAATTATGTGTTTTAAAATTTAAAACTTTTAATTCTATATATGACAATTTTTATCATTAAATAACGTTTATTTGGAATATTTGTCAGATTACGTATCAGAAGCTTTACAGTTATACAGGTAGAGCCTGTATTCCGGAGTCGCATATTGAAAAAAATCACTTTATTTTCATGTTTTGTGTCCAACGATGTTTTAGCTTAAGGGTAATTGATGACGTCATATGGTAGGATTGGGGCTAGTGTGAGTGGTTTTAAATTAGGTCAAGGTATTCATAAATTGTACTCCTTTATTTGTTTCTTTACAACAGCAGTGAAATAATTATAGTTTTAACATCAATGAATGTTATTTTGAAGCATACACACAAGTTAAACAATATAATGACTAGAAAATGTTACATTCTTAACCTAAATATAGATATCCAGGTGATCACCCTGGAACTATTGATCAAAAGAACACAATTTAGTTGAATCAATTTAAAATTACAAGACCTAATCAAACATGCTTGTATTTTAATCAATACAGCTGACTACAGAGAATTTGAAGTTTGATGTACCTCAGGTTTTTCTGGAACTAAAAGTTACTCTTTTTTTAAATCTTCAATTTAGATGCAGTATGTTAGAGAATTACATAGAACTAAATAGAAAAATGTCAAACACAAAAGTATTGCAAACAATGTTTGAGGAATCAGTGAGATTGATAACAATGTATTAATTGGAAATACATATAAAAGTGTTAGTGATGAAAAGAAATCCAGAAATACTTTGCCATGTAAAAGTATTTTTGAACTTTCTACTGAAATTAGTTTGTTTAGTTTACTTTGCATTAAATCATTCTGAAACGTCCCTAGTACGTATATGTATGTGAGTAGTATATGGCTCCTATTATTTTCCAGATGATAGTCAATAGAGAAACATAGATAAAGCGATTTTCTTCCTATGAGTTGGTCATAAAATACTGAATTCGATGCATGCTTCATAACATGCAACCATGATGTGGAATATTGTTTACAATATTGTTAACAGGGCTAAGCATTTTTTACTTTACTTCAAACAGTATTTGAAATTAAGCCACAGCTCTATGCACTTAAGAGGGAAGGGAAAGGTAATGACAACGAATACAAACACTTTTTTAAAAGCTATTATATATCCTAAAAAATGCAGTCAACTATATTGATTACAATATGAAAATGTTCTTTAAGTCATTTTAATGTTAAACTAACTCACCTGACTTGTGCTCTTTTGACCGCCTGAAATTGTATATGCATAAGATTAATAATGTAAAATTTACTAGTCACTATATTGTTTGATATTAAACGATGTTTAAAATATAATTATTTTAATGATGTTCTAAATAAATAAATAAAACAATAAAATATTATGAAAAAACCATACCGAACGACATTGACCAAATTTTAAACCCCCACACTAGCACCCACTCCCTCCCTTTGACGTCATCAAGTACCGTTAGGTTAAAACGTCATCTGACACAAAAACTTAAAAATAAAATTATTTATTGCTAGGTACATCCCCCAACAGATAGCCTCTACTTATACATTTAAAATCACGATATTAAAGAGCTATATACCCAAATATCGTATCACAGCCAAATTACCATAGTAGAAACGCCTTATACCACATTTTCCAATGCATTATATATAGATGTATCATTTATATAAATAATAAATAGTTTTCGAAAATGTTGCATACTATATTACAGTTACATATGCTATTTATGTACATTTTACTATAGTAGACAAAACTCTGAATTTCCAAGTACGTCATAAGTAAGTAATATGCATTTTCTATATTACGTCTGAATTCCTAAACGATTCAACTAACAAGGTAATGTGTAATTATAGTTACTTTGATCACTAATGCAAACGTTTCTAACACTTAAATTATTTAAACTTAAAGAATGTATTATTTATTTTATTTTGGCCTTGATGGAGACTGTTGTAATTACGTTTTAGTAACTGCTAATTGACGTACTTAATGTAAAATGTTTTACCATTAAGTTGACCGTCCGTTTTGTACTTTATAATAAATCGTTTTAAATTTTTAAGATACGTATTTTATATGGTATTAACTTCACTATTAAAACAATTTTAAGTTCCAAAATCAAATTTAAATTATGTATTCAAAATTATAAAATGTGTTTTAGTTCATTTATTGTTAAACATATACTTATCATGTAAATTTTATTAAAATCCCTTATAAATGGAATTTTTTTGAGACAGTAACAAAACTTAGCGTATACACTTCTGAATAGTCCTATTATATACATGTGTTAATATAGTGACTGCTAACCTAAGTCCACGGCTCCTCAGGTGAAAGAATTTACCTGAATTATTAAACGTAAGTGGGGTTCTTAAACAGGTGAAGTTTGAGCTAAGAAGTCTTCTCTAACACTTAAACTCTGTATCAATGGCTTAAAGGTATCCTCCAAAGTACCACCCGTGACCGGACATGTGGGCTGCGTTCTAGGACAAGATCACCTATCCAAGGAACAGCCACGCTTGCGATAACGTTGGAACCTGCGATCCTGGCCTTGTTGATCAGGATACAACTGTTGGGTTGAATGCAGTCCTTGCTGTTGTTTATTATAATCACTATAGCAAGTTAGATGCAGAATATATGTTGGGAACTTACTTGTATTTCTACATTGGCAGGTAAAATACTTTTATTTACCTGCCAGATTAGACTTTACCCGTCAGCTGACTATCCTTCAAGAAGTTTAACCTGCATACCTATCAACCTGCATTGAATCTCTACCATAAAATATTCTGAGAATCAGACCACCAAACTGAGTTAAAATCGTTTTTTGAAGTGAGATTAATCAAAGTAACTATTGGACGGGCTATCTGTGAGTGATTTTCGACAAGTCTTCTAATATTTTCATCAATTCATAATTCAACGAGTATCTGAATATATTTTTGTCTGTTAATGTTAGTGGTTTGTACGCTTTCTTATAGTTTACAAAAATAACTAACTTTTCTACTATGTTTTTATTTTGTTTTACCCTCACACTCAACATTGTTTTTAAATTGAGAATATGTTCTGTGCATTTATAAGATCACCTTCTTAAAATCCTCGTTAGTACTACCCTATAATTGGTCTTACTTTTTCCTCTATTCTACTTAAAGTTGCATCGGACAGTATTTAGTATGTTACAGGTAAGAATAGGATATCCCTGTAATTGTTGAGTCACTTTTATCTTCCTTTTCGTGGAGGGAAGGTATAAGGCCTTGTTTTCTTTACTAAGACATTTATGTATATATAAAAGAAAAACTAATTGCCAAAGACTGTTTTTATCCAATGCCAAATTGGAAGAACTAGAAAGATTATTTAGGAACCAGATAGTGCATTGAAGCCAAATTGTCATTTTCTATCACTGCAATAAGAATTTATTCTATCTTATACATTTTAGATAATGTAATACAAGTTCAAACAATATATCAAAGAAAAAGATATAAAAACATGCAAAAAAATCATTGGTTGGCTATAAAATACAGAAATAACTAACTAAACTGCATTCTTTTATCTACAATATTAATTTCAATAAAATGAATAATTGCTCGGGGTTTGATTGCTAAAGTTACTACAATATTAAATCCTCAATAATCCAATGTTATTGAGGGATTTAATGTTGAAAATTACAGTAGAACTTTATCGTATCAATTTAATTTTAGTTTATTTATGGAACAAATATTTAACATATAGGTCAACATTATATGCATGATTAGTTCGTTGATTCCAATCATATGATAAATTTAAAGTAACATATAATTAAAACTATATTTCATAAGAGCTTGAATTTTTAACTGCGTTTAAAAAAACATTTTAAGATAGAATTATTTTAAATAGCAATATTTACTTGTAATTTTAGTAACGATAGAAATATTTTTTATTTTAACAATATTATGCATGAGAAAAAAATTACATTTTCGTAATTTTATTTATTTTTATTGCTTATTTTACTATTAGTATATAGTTGTATACATACATTTTGAAAATGTTATGTTAGCCTTATTGTTCGTATTGGCTTATAAAGAAGTATCGGAATATTTTTCATCCAAATAAATTTAAAATGTTACATATTCAATGCATTTTATAAATTACTACAAACCTTAAGGATTTAAAACTACTGTTTATATATTGTTGATGGTTTTGAAACTTTTCCCACCACACTGTATGTGTATGAGTAGGCAGGAGGTTTATTACCACCGTACTTGTATGGGTGGGTGGGAAACTTTTCTTGTTTCATCATGTAAAGTGTAGTGGTATTGACCCACCCGCGCACCCATACACGTACAGTAGTAATGACCCACCCGCCCACCATACATGTATAGTGATAATGACTCACCCACCCACCCATACACGTACAGTATTATTGACCCACCCATACACATACTGTGGTATTGACCCACCCGCTCACCCATACACATACAGTAGTAATGACCCACCCGCCCACCATACATGTATAGTGATATTGACTCACCCGCCCACCCATACACGTACAGTATTATTGACCCACCCATACACATACAGTGGTATTGACCCACCCACTCACTCATACACATACAGTAGTAATGACCCACCCGCCCACCATACATGTACAGTGAGGGTGGTCTCGCTAAAATAATACGCTCATTATGAATTAAACAATACATTACATTCAATGTTAATAAGTAGTAGTTTCCATCTAGATTAGAAATCAGTCAGATTGAATCAGCAACTAGAACCTTTCTAAGAAAGTACTTGAGTTTATATCTGCTATAATAGTTTCACTAACATTGATTCGAATGGACTTTGACAATAAAAGTTGGGTAGTTCACCTCCTTTCCAGTACTCAGTTTTATAGGTTTAATCAAGGTTATTAATATTTTTATTTTATACATTACTACATCTAGGACGTATCTAAAAAAACTAATTAGTTTTTTTACACTTTATACACATCGTATTAAAATATATAATAAATTCTTCTCCTTGCTACTTAGGTGCCGTTGAGTATTACTGAAAATGAGGTAGTCTAGTTAAATGTTTATGTCGGTGCGTAAAAACTTAATAATTCTTAAATTTGATATAGTTTTAAACATGGTTCGTAATAATTTGGAACAACTTACTTAATAAAATTTATATTTACTTTGAGAGATAACACTTGGAGTACTGATGGATTGAATTGGAATTATGAATTGAAAGAATTTTATCATTTTAGTTTTTTGGTATGCTCCTTTGGCATATATAAATTTTCAGTTTGTTATCTAAAGTATTTTATACATTTGTTATAAATAAAAAGAAATGGTAATACACAACTTATAACTTACGATAAATGTGTGCAGAATATCTGAGTGGGCCGTCACGTGTGTGTAGAGTTGGTGGTAGTTGGATTTATACAAGTGTGTTAGTAAAATATATCTTAAAATTGAGAGATTATACAAAGTAAATAATAATTTATTTATTTATTTTTTATTTATTTATTCATAAGACGCCGATCGTCAAGATATGGGCGAATATGGATTTCGAATGAGTGTGATGAGTGTAGATGAGCGAATGTAGTTATTGTTACAAACTAAGGCCGACTATTCCTTAGACAGTGTCATTAGTTAATAGCCCAATGACAAATGAACAGCCGGTGATTATCAGCTGATCCTTCTCAAAATGTATTGACTCTGATTGGGATCGAACTGAGAACCTTTAGCACATGAAGTTGGGATTGAACCAACTACGCTACCGACCAATTCACCACCAGCGGTCGAGCAGGCTTGCTGCTCGCAAAGACGGCATCGCTCAGACGGTCACCCATCTAATGAACAGCCAAGCTCAATGTTGCTTGACGCCATAATCTTGCAATAAGGTGGGAACCCTCTAGTCAAGGTCACTTGCAATAGAGTTTTACAAGAGCGTTATATCTATAAATAGTTCAAACTGTGAGGAGATAACTGTTTGTTTGATTCTAAATGCTTTATTCGTGTTTACTTGTTGGTAAAATTGTTTAACTAATTTTGTGTATTTATTTGATTGTTTGTATCAAATACTTGTTCAATCAATCAATCAAACAATAGATTCATTGTAAAATAACATTGTTTTTTAGTATAAATACGTCTTCAGTAAGGTTTCTATAAGTGGCTTCTATAGATTTATCAGTTTTTTTTTCAGAAAATCACATCAGCTGTATTTGTTACATGATTATGAAGCCATCGTATTAAGAAAGATAATAAATTTAACTAGAAAAAGGTTGTATCATGTATTTTAATAATTACAACATGTAAATGGGTTAGGAAAAATAAATACTTATTTTAATCAAACTCATGTAAAAACTAATTTGAGAATTTACTTAAATGTTTTCTACCTTAAAATAAACATTATATGCATTTATATACAAATAAATTGTTGTCCAAATATAGGAAATACTTCATAACTAAAATATTATTCTGTATTGTTTCAATAAAATAAAAATGTTAGAATTTTTTAAAAATATATCGTAAGTTTAAAATAAAGCATTAAATATACATTTTTAATAAAAAACCTAAAATAGCCAGTATATATAGTAATTGGTTTAACGATACAAGAATTTTTGGTGTATCCACTCGTCTTTTGTACACTCAAATTAAGGAATAGTATATATCAATAGTTTTGCTTTTTACAAACAACATATGTGTTTAATGTCATCATTGTAAATAAAATAAAAATTATTTTGAGAGTCTTGAAAAATATATGTAATTTTTATAGTAATATAAACATAACAAATTATTAATAAACTGATAGTTTTTGTTGAATCTTATATGATTTCATATATCAAATATAAAAATTATACGGAATAGTAAAAAGCATTTAGTTTTAAACGTTAAAAAAAATTTATTTGGAGGAATGATCTTTCAAAATTATTCTAAAAATATATTTATCTGGAAAATTGTAAACCTAAAGTCAGCTTTCATTTGTGTAAAGGAAATTAAAAAACTCCTAGTTCAATAAGTCTTTCCTTCAATGGGGGAAACATGTATTGTCTGTTTATACGTGAGACAATTTCAACATCATTATTATCTTGAACACTAATTTTGCAGTCAATATGATTAGCATTTCAAATGTTCCAGTTTATAGATATTTAATTGATGTTGGGTTGGATATATACATATTCATTATGTTTATTGTATTTATAGTCTAATACACCCAGAATTGGTAGTTGGAAGTAATATCACAGGACTAAAAGGTAAATATCCAATTTAATATCTAACGCACAATAATACTAGTACTATTAACTTAATATGCGATGGTAATTTATTCCTCTGTGATTCAAGAGGGATAATCTCAGCTAATCGTTGCTTATATACGAACACATAATTAATTTATCACATCATTATCTTAATTAAAATTAGTTATAAAACTGTACAACAGAAATAGTTGTAGCACTAAAATGAAAGGATATCTTAATTTCTGTTTATTTTTAAACTTTCAAAAATTATTTAACTTTCAATGATTATTCCCTAAATAAATCATATTGATGTTTTATATTCATTAAGCCTACGTTTGATATTGCATGTATAAATACTTCATACATAAGTTTCCTGGGACATGTAATATACCTGACGGTTTAACTAGGTTATGTAATGTATATTCAACTAGACATTTATATGAAATTAGTAGTTTATTAAACATATTTGATTTTTTTTATGTGAAAAACGATAGAAATTCTGAAGAAAATTACAGGTAAGATAATATTTTAAGTATTTAAGGGTTGAATCTTGGAAAAGTTTTACTGTGATCTTTTATTTATTTATATATTTTTGCTTTATGTATTCTATGTTAACAACGTTTCATGTATAATCATTGTACAAATTTATTTGAAATATTTATATTCATGCAAATAGACTGACGTAAGCCCCGATATTCAAAACACTAAGATATGACGAATATCCGAATTTTAAAAGGCTTCAACAATATGTGATGTTTATTGAATCTTGATTAACTGATCAACTGAAATATCGATGAATAATAACGAATTAAGAATATACTTTAAAACACCACCTGATTTTCATAATATTAATATTATTCTTATTTTCATATATTATAAAATCAGAATATTATTTCATAGATGGATGTAAACAGCCAGAAATCTCAGCTGAGGATAATTTTGATTGGTGGGGGAAGGTTATTATGATTGTTGGAGGAAGGTTGTGATTGGCGGGGTAAGGCTATTATGATTGATGGAGAAAGATGATTATTACTGGTGTGGGAATGTTAAGGTTGAGTGGATGAGAGGACTTCATAGTCCTAACTCCGCCTTTAAATAAAGACATTCATTCATTCATTCAATGTTGTTATGATTGGTGGGGGAAGGTTATTATGATTGGTGGAGGAAGATGATTATTATTGGTGGGGAAAGGTTATTATGATTGATGGGGTAAGGCTATTATGATTGATTGAGGAAGATGATCATTATTGGTGGGAGAATGTTATTATGATTGGTGGGGGAATGTTATTATGATTGGTGGGGGAAGGTTATTATGATTGGTGGGGGAAGATGATTATTATTGGTGGGGAAAGGTTATTATGATTGATGGGGTAAGGCTATTATGATTGATGGAGGAAGATGATCATTATTGGTGGGAGAATGTTATTATGA
>JAQJVL010009178.1:0-16892 GCA_035578905.1 Stictocephala bisonia
TATTTAATGTAAGTGATGATAACATGGACACTGATGATGGACAAAGTGAAAATGAAGACATCCCCCCTAACGCACCTATGCCCACTCAATTTGCGACTACTAGGCCTACTATTGATGGCTGGAATACTGTGACCAACATGGACCCTGGACCAAGTAAGACAATACCAATTTATAACGTCAATCGAGGTACAAATTTACCTACATCATTTGATTCTGACTCAGAACCAATTGATTATTTTTACTTGTTTTTTGATGACAATATCAGAAACTTTATTTGCCAAGAAACAAACCTGTTTGCTAACATGAAAAAAAGTAAAATCAACTCTCCTAGCTCACGTATAAAACACTGGAAAGACATTGATGACAAGGATTTGAAAGCATTTTTAGGTATGATAATAAATATGGGTATTATGCCATTACCCACCATTGAATCTTATTTTATGACTAAATGAGAAAGTAATATTCCTTTCTTTTCTGATGTATTTTCTCAAAGGGATTTCCTAAATATATTTTGGAACCTCCACTTCAACCATGACAGCAATCCAGTCTCTCGTAGGCCTAAAGGTTTTCTTATCAATCCTCTGATAGAGCACATAAAAAGTAAGTGCAAATTATTTTACACTCCAGGAAATTATGTATCAGTCGATGAAAGCACCATTTCATTTAAGGGTAAGGTGAGCTTTAGGGTTTACAACCCACAAAAACCAAACAAATTTGGAATGAAAGTTTTTGTGCTGTCTGACTCTGAAAACGGATATATGTACGACTTTCTTCCATACTTTGGAAAAGAAATACTTATTCCAAACTCTTCCTTGTTAAAAACAAAGCAAATTGTGAAGCTTTTGACTGATTCTTTAGTATACAATGATTCACTCAACCCTATATCAGGACTTCACGTTTATACAGACAGGTATTATACCAGTCCACAGCTGGCAACAGAACTACTGAACAGTAATTGCTTTCTAACAGGCACTGTAATGCCACATAGAACAGGATCGCCAAAAGATTTGAAAAAAATGTCAAAAAAGCTAAAGAAAGGAGAAGTTTTGTCTCAGTGGAAGGGTGACATTCTTGTAACATATTGGAGAGATAAGCGTGTAGTTGTAATACTCAGCACAAAAAGCAAGTGCGATACAAATGAAATGACCAGTGTGCCAAGCAAGTGGCCAAACAAACCACCAACACAGAAGCCAAATGTTATTCTTGATTACGTAAAACGCATGGGTGGCGTGGACAGAAGTGACCACTACATTTCTTCCTACCAATTTTTACGCAGAACAAAGAAGTGGTATAGGAAGTTTTTTTTCTGGTTGCTGGAGGTGGCACTAGTCAATTCATACTTGCTCTATAAATCAGTTCAATTGAAGAACGCAAAGAAACCTCTGTCCCATATTGAGTTTAGGAGATGTCTGGTTAGGAGCCTCGTCGCAGAGAGAGTAGCCAGCAAACCAACCCGAAAAAGGAAAGGACGCCCAATTGAAGAACCACCAGAAAAGAGGTTACAGGGGAAGCACTTCTTGAAAAAAAGAGACAAGAAGAAATCACGGTGTGTTGTATGTGCCAAGAGAGGAGTTCGCAGTGAGATCTGCTACGTATGCAAGACATGTCCGAATGAGCCAGCGATGCACCCTGAAAACTGTTTTGAGGATTACCACACCAAAAACATCTACTAGAACAATCTTTTTTATGTCCTAAATAACTAACATTGAACCTGTATTTGACTAAACTGTACATACACCAATTAAAAATAATATTTTATAGCATATTTAAAATCTTTTCATAAAATGTTGTAAAAAATCAAACTTTTATTTACTTTTTAATTGAATAAAAATTTTGTAAATTAACAAAAAAAGTTTTTATAGTTTATTATGCCTTTTTTACTATTTTAAGAATAAGAAAAAAATAACTATAAGAAAATATAAATTTTATTATTTTTTTTATTTATTTATTTATTTATTTATTTTTTTTTTATAGTAACGTAATCTCATAATTTACCAAATTACTCGTGACGCCTAAAGGGTTAAGTTGCATAGCAGAAGAAATTTGCTTTGACTCAAGTCACTTTGATGAAAGTAATGTAGAGCTTTGAAGTAAGAATTGTAACGTATATGCTCGAAGAAGGATGGCATCTCCAATGTTATTTTTTAAATAAATGTTCTTGCATTCTGTGATTGGTTAACTAGGTTTTTCTGATGAAAATAAACCAAGTTACTGTAATTTGACATGTTTGGCTCCATCCAATTAGAACAGTTAGAATTGTCATTGTCTTGTACATCCATTGTTATTTTTAGATTTATTACCTCTTTCAGGTAACTTTAAAAGATCTTTTTTCCATTTATCTTTTAAACTAAGCCATCAATTGTGTTTATTCTAGACAGAAGAGCTAAATGAAGAAAAACTTAGGAGCAGCTTTCAAAATAGTACAGTGATTGAGGACAACACACAACACATTGAAGAGGTTTGTATTTTAATTCATAGCTGTTTACCCCTTTCAGTGCCATTGTCCGATAAGAAGGTTGTCAAAAATATAAGGGAGTTCCAAATACAAGCTCCTGACTAAAATGTGCGACAAAATTTAAGTATGCCATAAGATTTTTTAATATAATACAAATCTTTAAAATTGTTAAATAGTTTCTAATCAGCAGCATTATGTAATAAAGTAAATTTCACTCAGTTTTTATTCATGGATACCTTACCAGTCATATATATGGAGTCCAGTTTTTCTTATTATTATATCTTTCCTATTTTGTGGTTAAGTGCAATAGAAAACTAAATGTTTCTAGCTTTGCCACATATATAAATACTGTTTTCGTGTAATTACTAGCAGGAGAACTCTGTCCTTACAATTTTTAACTAGGATTTTAAACCAGGATGTTAATTGCCTAGTAAAAATTTCTCAAACATTTTGTTTCTTTGAGAATTTACTTAACAAAACTTGTTTATGTTTTCTCAATTTTTAATAGCATTATTATTTTTATTTATAAATAGTTTAAATGCAATTTTTGTATATTCATCAAAGGCAATTAATACATTTTAGTACATATTTTGTGAAACTATGAATTGTATTATATTTAAATTACAGTTCATACACGTCTGTGGATATAAAGAGCATTACAATTGTAAAAGTAAGAACTATTGGTGTTAATTATTTTTTTAACCAGTACAAACTATATATTTTCAGACAAACTACTGATTTTGTTTCATGTTATTTTTTAAAATATACTGAATTTTACTATTGAGGAATTTTTTACTTAAAAAATATTTGGACCAAAGTGAAAAATATACTTTGGAAAAAATATACATTGAAAAATGGACGTATATTTTTTAAATATAATAATACAAATTTAACTGTTAAAAATGTACATGTCTTTGTCCTAAAAGTGAAGTATTTTTCTTGTGTTTAAAGTCTTACTACATAAAGTATATAACATTTGAATGTAAATAATGAACATAAAATAGTTTAACAATCTCAAAAGTGCTTTATTTGTATGTTTTCTTGTACTAACATAAAGTCTAATCCAAGGATACATTAATAATAATTAGGTTATTTTCCTTAGGTTTGAATACATGAAATTTTATAAATTTATTACAAATTAACTAAAATAAAGTTCCATGCCTTCTTCATCCTCAGGACTGGCTATAATCAAAACTAAAAATGCACCTACTTCAAACAAAAACTGACATACTGCTAACTAACAAATAC
This sequence comes from Stictocephala bisonia, assembly GCA_035578905.1. Classification (NCBI taxonomy): domain Eukaryota; kingdom Metazoa; phylum Arthropoda; class Insecta; order Hemiptera; family Membracidae; genus Stictocephala; species Stictocephala bisonia. Next base: position 3,704 of record JAQJVL010009178.1, read on the forward strand.
ATATATTTACTACGGGTGTGAGAGTACTCGAAACTTCGAGTATTTTACTACTCTAGCTTGGCTCGAAGCTTCCGAAAGTACTCGAAGTTCGATCAAGTATAGTTGTATTTCTCAAAATATTGTATTTACATCTTAATTTAGTTTTAAGAATAAACAGTTTTCAAAGTTATTAATGATAAATGTACATTTTCTTGTGTTTTATTTTATCTTAATCATACTTCAAGTTTGATTTGCGTAATGATATAATCAAACAATATGCCTTGGTCGTTGGTAGTTCACGAATGAGTCAATGATCTAGTCAACTTAGTAAATAAGTGAAGTGAACTAGTTCGTTATGATTAAAACTAGTTCAATTCAAAGTGAACAACAGAGCTGGGAAGGTAGCAATTACGATAGATGACCGAGTCTTCAGTCCGTTCAGTTGTAACCTGACCTAAAATTGTGTGAATGGAACAAAAGTGCTGGTCAGTGTCTTTATGACGCAATAAAGAGATTGCTCGGGCACGGTTAATCTTAACGAAGGAATGAACTACATAGAATGAACAAACTAGATGAAACGAACCAACTCTGACTGGCTTCTGTCTTTGATTGGCCAAGAAAAATGTAAACAAACTTTTCATATAATAAAAAACACTAAACACAAACAGTAACTTAAAATTTAATGCAGAGTGTGAGTGAGCCTTTAAGTTTATGTGCTGGAGAAAAACTAATTTCTGCGAATAGTGAAAGATTTCAAATAATTTACTTATAAAATTATGGAAATTGAAGGTGTTGACAACCAAACGCCGAGACCGGGAACGAGTCGAGTAGTTGCTAGGCCTAGATCACACCAAACACTCCGCAGCAGTAATTTGGAACTATTTTGATAAAATTGTGGCAGACGGAGTTGTAAGGGTTCATTTAATAATTGAAAATAGGCTCAGCCATGTACATGATATAACGCAGGATATTATTGCAATTCTAGGTTACTATAAAGATATTAAATTGGGGAGTTTAGAACTTTCCAGCCACTTTTGAAAATATGATTTCTTGTTGAAAAAGTTATGAAATATAAGTTACATTTCTTGAGGAGGTTGATTTCAACCGTGAAAAGCTTTTTTTATTATTATTATCAAATAACTGGTTTGTTATCTGACAGAGAAAAATTCCAGCACACAAGTATGTAAGTAATTGGATTTTCAGTAAAATTATTCTATTGGCCCGAAAAAGACATATTTTACTTAACTAACCAAACATGATCTAATTTATCCTAATTATCAATTTACTCAACAAAAATTTGTTATTTTCGTTTAATTTGGGTGCAGCCTGCCTGCTGTCTCTCTGACAGGAATATATGTAAATTCTGTTTTTGCGATTAATAGTTGGTGTTTACAATAATCGTGTAATGGCCGCTAGCTGCAATTCACCGCAGAAGTAGTTTTTCCGTTATATCTAGAAAAATAACTGTTATAGATCCAAATAGTTTGCAAATTCGTATTCAACATAAAGAAACACGTCAAATTAAAAAAAGACGAATAAAATATAATTTAAATTAACAGAAATATGTCCAATATACTAAAAGTTTTTTTGTTTTAATTTTTCTGTTAAATAAGTGATTTGCACAGAATAAAATGCATATCTCGTGAATATATAGCCAATTCTTGACCCACTTCAGGAAAAGTTGTCAAATTTTGTTTGGTAGCAAGAAACTCTATAATTACCTAAATTTGTTATTCCAACTATTGTTTTGTTTTGATTGCAATGTCGCTTCACAGTTTAGTTATAGTTAGGAGAATAGGAAACATAATTTAAATGGGGCTTAACTAATATAACTAAGAAGAAATGCTGGAAAATTAATTGTTTATAGTATACTTGGCTTCCATAGAAATCTGATATGTGTCATTAGATGTAATCTTCATAATTCATTTGTTTCAATTAAACTTTTCAATTAAATTAAACTCACATCATACCATCATAAGTTAAAGAAAAAGGTATGTCAAGTAAAAATTTAGGAAGGCAGGAAATGAAAGGTTTTATTTACCAAATATTAAGTTGAATACAAAATTATTGTGTTCAGTTCAGATTTATTACTGCGTATATACTTTTACAAAAGTACAAATTTTACAAAACTTAACATAGCCTTAGTTTTACATTTGTCTTGTATGAATAGGAGATCTTCCAAATACTCGCTCGAAAATACTTCAAAAAAATTTTAACTACTCGATTCAACTCAACTCGAACTCAAAAATCACTACTCACACACCCCTAATATTTACAAACATAATGAAAATAAGAATAAGTCACAACTTATTAGCATTCAAATGAAATTAATATTAACTCCGGATATAATAGTAACAACATAAATATCGAGCAATGCATAGATTTAATTTGGAAACAAAAAGTATAGGTTAAACATACGTTCAAAACTAAAACTTACTACTATTCTTTAGTAAAGATCAAATGCTTTAACTCAAGGAAAATATAGGGCCTCTAAGGCACGAGAGCTGATAAGAGAATCCATTAATTGCTTGTACTAAAATCTAAACAATCAAAAACAAGAAAATATTTTTCATTGAACTCCCAAACTAATAATAGCTTAAATTCATTAACTTGTAAAACTTGTTTGTATAATTTTGGTAAAATGAAAACTTTTAAAATAGTGATTTGATATCCTGTTTACAAAGGATTATGGAGAGTGTGGAGTTAACTGACAAGTGGTGGTGACCACATGTCTGCACCACAAGTCTAACCCTGTAATCTCACTCTCTCGCTGCTGCCAAATTATTGTCACTTAATTTTTCCCTACCTCCCAGCCAATTAATTACCGATAGGAATTTATATCTGCTCAAAGCAAACATGTTTTCACTTAACCTTTCCCATTGTTTCTCTGACTTCGGCAGTCCATCAGCTGATCTTATACTTTGCCTTATCGTCCAGTTGATTGTAGCACTGGATTTCAAGCGTTGTTTATGATAGTTGCAGAGACTCAGACAGGAAGCATCTGAAGCCAAGGCAAGGCTAGAACAGTTAGCTGCTGACTCACAAGAGCTTGAGAGGATAAAACGAGACCAAGAGGACCTGCTAGAACTACTTGCTGACCAAGATGCTAAGCTTGGCACCTTTAAGCTTCGCCTTCGAGCTCTTGGTGAAAAGGTTTGTTAACTTAACAGAATTATTTACAAAAATACAAAACATTACTATAATAATTTCTGTCGTGATAGAATTTGTTTCACCATGAATGAATTTTCCCAATTTATGAAACACTACCTTCCGTTCTGTCAGTCTTAGAATTTGTTTCACCATGAATGAATTTTCCCAATATATGAAACACTACCTTCCATTCTGTCAGTCTTGAAAATCCTGTATTAGTTTCCTTATCCCAATAGTTTTTGTAAATTTACCTACAATTTATTCAGTTCTAATCGAAGAATTAAGAGTTGTATTTGCCTAAATCCTAAATTTAGTTACTTCTTGTAAACTCACTGTTGGGAAAATTTCCATTCATTAAATATAAACAAATGTGTCGTTGTCATCATCATTATACTCTTATACATTAGTGATGAATGACGTATATAGTGAAAACAAGTTTGTTGGTGATAATAGGACCCATAACCATCAAACTTAGACTTACATGATAAATATCAACTCATCATCAATAGAATGAATACCAAACAGTTATAAAAAAAATGAATATAGCCTAAAATTATTTGTAAATATAATTAAAATATTAATTTTACAAAGTAGACATTTTAGAATGCAAGTAATATCTCTTATTGAATTATACTATAATTTGTCATGCAAGCTCAAAACAAAGAGTCAAGTATCATAGTAATGTAAAAACTCTTGAATTAATACTTTTAATTTGATTTCAATAGTAATGAAAAGAAAGGAAATCAGCATATCTGATAAACTTGGTAGACTGGTACACTGTAGACACAATCACATAACAAAGAATTGAATAGTGAAATATTTCGGGGCCACTGGCCTCTTCTTTAGTCACTAAATAACTGGATTCACTATATCCTGTTTACAAAGGATTATGGAGAGTGTGGAGTTAACTGACAAGTGGTGGTGACCACATGTCTGCACCACAAGTCTAACCCTGTAATCTCACTCTCTCGCTGCTGCCAAATTATTGTCACTTAATTTTTCCCTACCTCCCAGCCAATTAATTACCGATAGGAATTTATATCTGCTCAAAGCAAACATGTTTTCACTTAACCTTTCCCATTGTTTCTCTGACTTCGGCAGTCCATCAGCTGATCTTATACTTTGCCTTATCATCCAGTTGATTGTAGCACTGGATTTCAAGCGTTGTTTATGATAGTTGCAGAGACTCAGACAGGAAGCATCTGAAGCCAAGGCAAGGCTAGAACAGTTAGCTGCTGACTCACAAGAGCTTGAGAGGATAAAACGAGACCAAGAGGACCTGCTAGAACTACTTGCTGACCAAGATGCTAAGCTTGGCACCTTTAAGCTTCGCCTTCGAGCTCTTGGTGAAAAGGTTATTTATTGTATTGTATTGTAAACAGAATTATTTACAAAAATACAAAACATTACTATAATAATTTCTGTCGAGATAGAATTTGTTTCACCATGAATGAATTTTCCCAATTTATGAAACACTACCTTCCGTTCTGTCAGTCTTAGAATTTGTTTCACCATGAATGAATTTTCCCAATATATGAAACACTACCTTCCATTCTGTCAGTCTTGAAAATCCTGTATTAGTTTCCTTATCCCAATAGTTTTTGTAAATTTACCTACAATTTATTCAGTTCTAATCGAAGAATTAAGAGTTGTATTTGCCTAAATCCTAAATTTAGTTACTTCTTGTAAACTCACTGTTGAGAAAATTTACATTCATTAAATATAAACAAACGTGTCGTTGTCATCATCATTATACTCTTATCCATTAGTGATGAATGACGTATATAGTGAAAACAAGTTTGATGGTGATAATAGGACCCATAACCATCAAACTTAGACTTACATGATAAATATCAACTCATCATCAATAGAATGAATACCAAACAGTTATAAAAAAATGAATATAGCCTAAAATTATTTGTAAATATAATTAAAATATTAATTTTACAAAGAAGACATTTTAGAATGCAAGTAATATCTCTTATTGAATTATACTATAATTTGTCATGCAAGCTCAAAACAAAGAGTCAAGTGTCATAGTAATGTAAAAACTCGTGAATTAATACTTTTAATTTGATTTCAATAGTAATGAAAAGAAAGGAAATCAGCATATCTGATAAACTTGGTAGACTGGTACACTGTAGACACAATCACATAACAAAGAATTCAATAGTGAAATATTTCGGGGCTACTGGCCTCTTCTTTAGTCACTAAATAACTGGATTCACAGTCACACTTGAGGTAGGTGGATGAGGTGTTGCCAACTGTAGAGCACTTAAATACTAAAATGTCACTTCTGCTTCTATTATATGATAAAATGGTGTAATAATGTTTATTAATCTGCTGCTTAGGTGGAGGAAGGAGAAACAGGGTTTATCTTATATTTAGATTAGGTTGGTCCCTAGATTTTGTAATCTATTGGTATGCAATTTCCATTCTTCTAAGTTGAGAGCTATTGTAGTTTGCAGGGAGTGATCTGATAACTTAAACAGTGAAACATCGATCAAAGTTCTGATTGTGGCTCTTGCTATGGGATGAAACCGGTTTTCAGGGTTATTTATCTTGCAGTCATGTCTATGTCCATTCATACGTTTACGGAGGGTTTCTTTGGTTAGGCCTATATATTGAGATGGGCAGAAATTACATTGCAGTTGATAAATAATGTTACTGATATTGATTGATGTTACTGATAATTACTGGAGTTGATAAATAATTCACAGGTATAATGACCATTAATTTTATATTAAATGGAGGTGGAAGAGCTTATAAATGTACTGGCTGGTTTATGGATAGTGCTTGTTTTACAGCTTTTCTTATTGCATGGAAAAGAGCCTTGATTTGTAGATGATGGCCTAAGAAGTGTGGTGGGATCAGGTAATTTTGGGTTAATTAAAATCTGTTTTAAATTTTTGGACTGCCTGAAGGTAACAGTAGGAGGTTTGTTTAAAAGGTCTTTTGCACCCACCTAATCTAAATATAAGATAAACCCTGTTTCTCCTTTCTCCACCTAAGCAGCAGAACCATTATTACACCATTTTATCATATAATAAAATTAGAAATGCCATTTTAGTGTTTAAGTGCTCTACAGTTGGCAACACCTCATCCACCTACCTCAAGTGTGACTGTGAATCCAGTTATTTAGTGACTAAAGAAGAGGCAGTGGCCCCGAAATATTTCACTATTCAATTCTTTGTTATGTGATTGTGTCTATCTACAGTGTACCAGTCTACTATGTTTATCAGGTATGCTGATTTCCTTTCCTTTCATTACTACTGAAATTATAAGGCCTAGTGCCCCAAATTTAACTTTTAATTTGATTTAAAATTTAAGACATTAACAACTCCATAACCTATAATTTTTATTATTCCTATGTATATTATTTTCCATACATATATTTCTATATATTTTTTGTATTTCTATTTATATAGTTGTGGGATGTTTTGGAGATTGTAGGCATTGCATGCTCAGTTCTCTTAATATGAACATGAAATCTGCTCATTGGTTGCTATCAGCATGGACACTACTAGAAAAGTTGTGATATACATGTTGGGCGGTAGCCAGCATCCAGAGATGTGTGCGGAAGAGAAATGATCAGGCTTGGCATTAAGTGAAAAAATCAAACAATACTAAGAGGTTTAGATTCCAGCTAAAGCTGTAAGTTCCTTAGTTGCTCTCTGCCTATTTGAGTTTTGATAAATGGCTCTTTCAAAGGAACAGTCGACTTTAGTCAGTAACAATGACTAAACTTGTTCATCTAAATTGATCATACTCATTCGCCCTTCATATTTGCTCATAGCTCTACAATCACCGTCTTAAAAATGAAAAATGAATAACAATAATAATTTCTTCCTTGATTGTATCATCACAGAAAATTTGTTTTTATTGAATTGAAGACATCTGCAATGACGTAATTATTTTCCATGTTTTATCTGTTTGTTCCTAATACTTGTTACATTCCTAAACAAGGTGGATTGCTTTTCTGTAAAACTTTTCTTTTTGATAGCCATCAGTCATTTTTTATTTTATCATAAAATGGAAATAGTTAAAGTGAATCTAATTCAAATATGTCATCAAAACTCTGGTAAGAGTTGTGAGTCACTTGTACGTCTCCTATCACCAAGAATACTGACTCAATATTATTATATTACTGAATATTATCATCAATACTCAACAAGGTTGACAGTGTTGATAATGGCAGGAATCTTTAAATTTGACTGATAACAATAATATTGTATGTTTTTATTTTATCAATATCTCTTTGAAATTTATCTTACTATTTTATAAAAATCTAATGGTGTCTGTGTGTGTGTGTGTGTGTGTGTGTGTGTGTGTGTGTGTGTGTTTGTTACTCAATCACGCGAAACCTTCTGAACCCATTCATCTAGAATTGTGTACGGACATTCTTAGGGTCCCTGGTTAACACATAGGCCTATATTTATTTTTAAATTCCATCAGGAAACCTCCCCAGGGGTCTGAGAAGTATCAATGCAACCCCCTGACAATTAATTTTTTATAATAGTTTCATTAATCAGCTGTTGGAATAAATAAACAACTTACATAGTTCTGAATTAAATATCGGACCAAACCTAACCTCAACTCCAGTAACTAGAAAAGCCAATAGGAATTATGAAGAGGCTGTGCAGTAGACTGTGACGTAACATGGGCGAAATCATCTGGTTTGATTATTCAGTAAAATACTGGTAACTAAATCTACCAATCACATGGATTCAGCTAAATAGTAGGCAAGTTATTTACCACTTATCAGCTGGAATTTTAAACTACGGAAATCAGAACAGTATTTTTGTGTTTGTTGTTGCCTTTTCGCCCATGTGACATCATAGGAGATGCACGTGTTACCTACCTTCTTATTTCCTAAGAGCACCATGATCCCAATGCAGTTTGCATTATACAGATGCCAGTAGGTACATGTTTTTTTTACTACGAATTGCAATAAGCACAATATAAATCAATGTGAACCCCACACGAAGGACGGGTACTCTGGTAGTATTTTATAGTAACAGTTTTTCCAATTTCCAAAATTACTTTTAACTGTAAAAAGAAACTAAACAGAATTTATAGTTACTACTGATAATGTGTTAAAAGTCAGAAGAATTAAAATATTTATGACAGAGGGTTATTTATTGAAAAATCAAGGCTAGACAGGTTCTATTGGTACGGTGATTATAGAAGAACATATAACAATGTTCTGATTTATTTATTAGCCATGTTTGATGTGTTTCAGGTGGATGAAGATGAAGACCTGGAGGATGAAACTAATGAAGATCTAATTTCTCAAAGTTAGAAAAGCACAGTTTTAGATGATTTAACTGAGTACCAACAATCCACCATTATTGTCATAGACTGTAACATCCTATTATACTCAATGTACAGTGTTGTTTTATTTTTACAATACCAGCTGAAAGATGTGTTTAGTATGGTGGAACTAAAATGATTTTATAGCCTAGTGATTTATTTATTTTTTTTTCATTTTACTCTATGAATTGTCGAGTTGTTTCAATCTTATTAATGCTGGTAATATTCACTCAAGCAAGAATCAACACAATAAAAACCAGAGTTAACTTTTGTGAGGTTTGTTTCAATAACAGAAGTATCACCAATTTGTTCTGAAAGCTCACTAGTAGCACACGTGTGTTTCATCACCACTGTTGGTTAACTCTTTCCTTGTATATTAAGTAATACTTATCATATTTTGTTTAAGATGTTCAACAATTAATTTCGTAAACACAAAGTCATAAAGGTATTGCTTATGGAAAAGCATATCATTTAACTAAGATCAAATTATTTGCCTTCCTTAGTTCAAGAGAATTACGCCAGAAGTAATTTAGAATACTCTCAAGAAAATGTCACTCCTAAATTATATTTATTCTATGAATTTATCCACTTTTTATGAAACCGATGATATTAACTAATAGAGTTTATGTGCCATTCCAATATACTAGGCAATACAAACTAGGAATTTAAATCATCACTGGCATCGAAAATCATTTGCTCAAAAGAACATTGTTTTCACACGACATATATGAGTATTAAATTTTTAATAAAGTGGCATTTGTTCATTTTCCAAATTAATGTTATTTATGTGTAGTTTTAATCTGGCCTAGTATTGTTCAGCAGATTTTCTAACCACTCAGTATGAGATGGGGAAGACAAGGGTTGTTGAACATTTGCATTATTACGTGAAAATTACCAATCACGACGTTTCGATTTGGTAGAACCCAAACAACCTTTTTCAAGTGCTAAAAACTAAATTACATCTACTTGATTACCCAGTATGATCTAATTCATTTTGATCAGATGTAACACAATAATGTATTTTCTGTAGAATCTGGGAGAAATATATAAAAGCCATATATATTTCTTTTATATGGCTTTTATATATATTATATAAAAGAATGGTGGCGCAGTGCTGTAACCAGCTACTTGGGGATAAAGTGTTTGGGAGATTGTAGGCGATAGGTTGGATGCTCGGTCCTCTTAATACCGACATGGCGTCCGCTCAATGGTTGCTATCGGCGTGGACACTACTAGAGAAGTCTGGGGTGTCCATGTTGGGTGATAATCATTGTGTGGATGTTGTGTGGGGGAGATAACTGAGTATCAGGCTTGTCAATTAGCTGAAAATCAGACCAGCACTACGTGGTTCGGGTTCCACGTACAGATGTAGGTCCCTTAGTTGCCCTGGCTGTTGGGCTATTAATAAATTGCCCTTTCTGAGGAACAGTTGAACTCAGTTAGTAACCAGACTACACTCATCCTACACTCAAATAACCATTCATATTCGCCTTAAAATACCAACAACGTTGTGTCGGCGTCTCATATGTAAAAATGTAAAAAAAAATTGTGGATGAAAAATGTTTTTATTTGGCGAGGTTTAGGACTAAGCAGTTCTCTCTAACACCTCTCCAATTGTAGGCAAACAACGCCTGAAATTACATTTATGATACAAAACCAAATTACTTGTACATAATGAACTACCAAAAGTAGGCATGGCAAATGTTTAAGATGTCATAGACGTTCATGTACTACAACTAAATTGGTTAAACTGCCAGAATAAAATCTATATTGATAAACTATCACTCGGTTTTGATACATTTATTGATTAGTATCTGATATTTTGGAGTAAAATCTTTTTAAATTTACAAAAACTAGTCCAAGTTTATTGAAAATTTAAGTTAACAAAATTTCAATGGATTTGTTTAGTTTGAATTTGCATTTACTACTGTCTATTGTAAAGTAATGGTTATAAAAAAAAGAAGCATTTAAATTGTGTGTAAAGATTTTCTGTTTACGACTGTTGAGATTAGCAAATCTGTACGTTATGAATTTTTTTTGGAGGCGTTGTTCGGATCTGGGCACAGATGTCTTTGTCATTTATATATTTTACAGGTACAATTACAAGGTATTAGTTACAAGGCACTAGGACAAAATTGATATTGGAAGATATAGGTTATCAGTAAACTACCCAATTCTACTGAAATAAACACTAGGAAAAAAACTTTTAGTGCCTCTAGCATCGTTCTCATGCTATGAGGAAGCTGACTCGGAAATTTGTGTTGGGTTATTTTTACATATCCTCTGGTAAGGTTGCTCATTACCTGTCTCTCCTTATTTGAATTATTCAGTTACAAAAATAGATAATAATATTATTTGAAATAAAATAAATATTGCTGCTGTTCATAGTTTTACAAGGAATAATGTAAAACATTTAATATGGTAAATATTTAACATTAACTTTAGCATTAATGATTAAAAATTCAAAATATTGTGAATTCATGATTTAAAGAAATAAGATTAAATTATTTGTTCAGTTGTGACTATATATTTGAGTAGCTATTGATTACAAATAGTCCATTGTTTTTAGTGTTATTACATCATCTGGGGAAAATGAAATTATTTTAGTGGGGAAATTCGAGGGTTTAAAGTTGTTTTGTAAATATGTTAATATGGTATGAAGAACTAATTGTTTCACATACAGTATATTATTCTATGTTATGTTTATCACATTATTTATAATAAGTTATTTAAACTCAGCAAGTGTATAAAAAGTTATGATTTATCTTTTAAGGTTGTTTGGTTGTTGAATACTTGGCTAGGGGTGTGAACTAGTTTTATAAGGCATTAAAATTGCCAAGGAAGATACCGTATCCATTGAACAGAAAATAAGCACAAAATGTATCCATTATTGCTAAAGATTGTACTTTTTAATATGGTCATACTAGTGCCGAAATTTCTCCAAACTTGTAGAAAAGATATTCTAATTATAATTTGAGTTATACGATTTGGTACATTTTGGTGCTGAAGTCTAAGATTTGTAATTTCATTTTTGGTAAAAATGAAATGTATAATGTGTAATTTCATCACTGGTAATGAGAAAATTTAAACTTTGTAATTTTTGCATCAGGTGCTGCTGAAATGACATAGTGATTTTAGTTGTAATTAATAGGAAAATTGATACTTTATAACTTGCATTATCAGTAGTAGCATTGGCTATTGATATTCTTTCTCATTATCAAAGAAACAGACAGGTCAAAACAACGCATTTGCTATAGACCCGCACTTGATCTGCTATCTAACAGTGAGTAGTTTTAATTAAAAGCACTAGAACGACTGTTTGGCGTACTATTAGCTCAGTTGTTAGTCACTCCAGTGTGTGCTGAAGATAGTACAAGAACTAATTTCATATGACAGGCAAAGACACATATGAGTCTCCTTGTTTCATATTCAATCATAATAGTGATATTTGTACTTAAAGCACTTCAGTTAAATTTATGATTTGTCGTCAAAAATTGTATAATTGTGCTTTATATAATTTACAATAGGATATATAAGTGCAAAAAGTGCTTTTCTGTGCTTATTTACTGTTCATATTTCTTAAATGTGTTCATTTATATTTTCATTAATTTTTTATGGTGAAAAGACTTGAAATTTGTTTTAAAATTCAAATTATATATATTATTAATAACATTAAATTTTTAGTGAAACTTGTTTTATAACGTATGTATGTGTTTAAAGCACAAAATATAAAATACAGCATTCCCTTAGTGTAATGTTGACAGTAATGCCAAGATCTCATTATATTGTTTATGTAAAATGATTGTACTTTATGTGTTATCCTTTACAGTGTACTTATAAACTAGTTTTCATTATGTACTTTATTTTATAACTTTTAAGGTTCTCGTGCTGGAGTGGTTGCTCAGTAGTGACTAAGGTTTTGGACTGAGGTTTGAGTTAATGCCCAACTTAGCTGACGGGAGGTGCTTCGCTTATTGAACTAAGTACTTGCACAGGCATATAGGCCCATGTGAACTGGCACGTGAAGTTTAATTTAAAATTAATTAAAATGAGGATAACAATTTTTTCAGCTAATTAATAAAGTTTTTATATTTGTTGCCCTATTCATTATTAGTACAAAATAATAGGACAAATATTGTGTAATATATGTAGGAATATTTTGCTCCCATGAGGCTTAACAGTATATATGTCGTGAGGTTGATATACAACTAAACAGGGCGATGAGGGCCGTCAGCAACTCCCTTACTGCAAATCCGTACCATGGCTTGCAGTGCTGTGCAACATAGCACCTCTGAATATGAGATTCAAAGAGGTACTTCTCAGAAAGTTTAAAAATGGGCATCTACTCCGAGTCTCCTCATTTTGCAAGTTATCACACAATGTGCAGGGCAACTTAAATCTTGAAAACCACCTCTTCGAGTAGTTTTCCAGTTATTGTCAAACGAATTTTCACCAAAGACCAACTTGGCCTTAACTTGGGATGTATTTGACAGTTGAAACAAGTTTCTGATATCAGACCCTATGACCATCATCGGTAATGATTTTTAAAGAAAAGAAACTTATTTAAAACCAATTTGGCTTTGTAAAAGGTAAAACGACTACCAATGGCCAAGTTCATGTATGATTCAGAGATCACAACCCCTGTAGGCGAATTTACACTGGAATTTCTTTGACTTAAGTAAGGCATTTTGACACTGTAAACCATGACCTTCACTAAATAAACTGAACTCGATTGGCGTAAGAGGCT
>JAQJVL010009179.1:0-16891 GCA_035578905.1 Stictocephala bisonia
TTTTTTTAATGTAAACAAAAGGTTTTCTATAAAAATAATGCTGGTTTAAAATTTTAAAAAGTTACAATTAATGTCCTGTTACAGGACGGTTTAATATTGGTTTCTTCAGGGCCGCCCAGAGGTGGGGGGTGGGGGGGGGGGCAAAAGGGGCAGATTGCCCCGGGGACACATGAACTTAGTCCAGAGGGAGGCCACATTTCATGCAACAAAAATAAAATACTTAATAACTAGATAAGAAATTATTCATGCCTGTATCAAAATATTATTAAAAATGATATTAGGCTAGATAAGTCTTCCAGTTTTAGTTTTAAAGCGTTTAAGCTAAACCATTGATTTTATAGCAACCAGGGAGCCTTTTGGCGCTAGTTGAACACTGGTCTTTGAAGTTTGTCAGCGGTCGGAATAGTGGAATGACAACATAAGCTCTGGTTGATATGTGACTGCACCTGTACCCCTCACCAGTTGTCTTGTTTGCGAACAAGTGTAAAGTCGTTCAGCTTGTGAACACACCAAAACAACTGTGCTGTTTGCGAACAAATAACTATAATTGAGTGGTGTGGACAGTGGGCCACCCCTATGAGATGTCCTGTTTTCGTTCACTATTTGTATAAAACCTGTCAAAAGACCCACTAACTTTACATTTGTATTACTCAAAATTCCGTTTTTGGACCGCATTCATTGTCCGCCATTTTCATACATCTCATTCTAATATATATGTCACTTTTTATCATAGTTACATTTAAAGTATAGACATTGACAAGTTACAATAATACATTGTTACAAAAGGTTTCTTTCAATTATCTTGGTTTCATATACATATCATTTTTATATCATTGTTACATTTCATATGTGGACATAATCAAATTTTTAAAAACAAAAGTTTACACAAAAGAATTTTTATACATGTTGTGTTTTTACATTTCTCACATTGTCATTAACATCATATTATTTCAGCCATCTATTATTTATTATTTTGATGTTCCTAAGTATCTTTTATTTAAATGGTGATTTATTTTTTAAATTGTTTTAAAGTTGAATATTTATATTAGTAGTGATTTAATTATTCTTTTTGTATATATTTTTTAAGTTGTGTTACATTATATGTTCCTATTATATCTCCTGTTTCTATTTCATTGACTACATAAGCATTCTCCATTTTAATTGCTGTCACTTTATAGGGTCCCTTGTATAACAGAAAAAATTTTTTAATCTTTTTCTCTAGTAGGTCTGAGTGAAAATGTGTTTTTACTAAGACAAGATCATTTAGTTTATATGTTATTGGTTTTATTTTATTATCATGTCTTTGTTTTCTTTTGAGTGCTTTATTTTTTATTTTATTTCTTACTAGAACTGTTTTATGTGCATGATCAAATCTGTTGTTTCCTGGAAACTGGATTATTTTATTTATTATATTATCATACTTTTTCCAAACATTATTTCAAAAGGAATTTCCTCTGTTATATCATGAACAGAATGATTTAAACAGTGCTCAATAAAGTCAATCAGATTTGCCCAAGCTGTGTGTTTTTCATTACAATAAATACGCAATATTTTTCCTATCTCCCTATTTACACGTTCAGTTGGATTAGACTGTGGATGATATACAGAGCTGTGAATAGTTTTAATGTTTTTGTTGTGTAAAGTGTTGTACCAGAGTGTACTTGTAAATTGTGTACCGTGGTCACTGAGGATTGATTCTACATCGCCTACTAATGGTATATATTCATTAATGATTTTATTTAATAGTGTCCTTGTATTGGCCTTCTTTATTGGATACAGTTTAACAAACTTTGAAAATACATCTACTATTACAAAAATGTATCTTACCCCCCCTCTACTAGTGGGTAATTCTCCTACTAAATCTACTGAAATTAGTTCTTTGACTCTATTTGGTATTATTGGTTTTAAACTACCTATTTGTTTTTTATTAGATGGCTTCGCCTTCTGACTTATGTCACAGCTTTGTAATTGCTTTTTTATTGTTTTCTCCATTTTTGGAAAGATGCAATATTCCTTTAGTATAGTAAAAATTTTATGGCCTCCTAAATGTCCATATTTAAGATGAGTTTTTTCTATTAAATCTTTTAACAGCTTGTTTGGGATACATACTCTATATTCACCCCCCCGCTAATGAGCATTTCTGAAAAAGTATGTTATTGTGGGTTAAGTAATTATTTTTTATTTTTATTTCCTGGTTGTCTTCAAGTTTGTCAAATATTTTACCATAAAATGTATCTTCTTGTTGGTGTTTATCTAGACCTTTAAATATATTTTTAAATATTCTGTCTGGCACATCTACATTTAATTTATTTGTTAAAACCTTTATATTGTATTTTTCTTTATTTTCTTTATATTCATTATTGTCTGTTCTGGAAAGTATGTCTGCTGGTATATTGTCTTTTCCTTTAACGTACTGTATTGTTAAATTATATTCTTGTAACACAAGACTCCATCTTAACAAACGACCATGAGTTAACTTACAACTTTTCAGAAATGATAAAGCTTTATGATCTGATCTAATTATTATTTCAAAATGGCCTATCAAGTAACTCCTAAATTTTTTGCATGCAAATACTATTGCTAATAATTCCTTTTCTGTTACACTGTAAGATTTTTCTATCTCAAGCAAAGACCTACTTCCAAAATAAATTACCTCCTCTTCATTGTTGTCATTTACCTGGTAAAGAATGGCTGATACACAAATGTCAGATGCATCTGTGTTTATGTAAAAAGGTTTATTCCAGTTTGGATGATGTAAAAGTACTGATTTTAGGAATGCATTTTTTATTTCATTGAAAGTCTCATTTTCTTTAAAACCCCACTTCCATGCTTTTTTAGAACTAAGGATATGACTAAATTGACTAGTTAGGTTTGCATAACCCTTTTGAAATTGTCTATAGTAGTTACATAACCCCAAAAAACTTTGCAATTCTTTCAATCCCCTTGGAGTTCTAAAGTTTCTTATTTTTTCCATTTTTTCTTCATCCATTTTTATTCCCTCTTCACTTAAAATAAATCCTAAAAACTTAACTTCCTTTTTTAAGAATTCTGATTTTTTAAGTTTAATTGTGACACCTCCTTCTCTTAACTTTGTTAGTACTCTATCTATGTGTTCTATATGTTGTTCAAAAGAGTCATTACTTGTTAAGTCATCTACATATTAGGTCAAAAATTCAGAAAATTCATTACCTAAAACTTTTTGTAATGCCTTAGTAAAGAGTGCAGTACTTACTTTAAGTCCAAATGGAACTCTTTTAAATTGATAATTCTTTCCTCCAAAAGTGAAAGCAACATATTTTCTTGATTCTTGGTCAAGCTTCACTTGCTAGAATCCTTGTGATAAATCTAAGACTGTAAAGTATTTTGCTCCTATGAATTTTTGAAATATTTCCTCTGTTAATTCAGTGCTTTGTCTATCTGCTATTAAGTATTGATTTAGTTTTCGGCTATCTAAGCAAGCTCTTATTGTTAGGTCCTTTTTGATGACACATACCAAAGGATTTGAATATGGACTGCTTGATGGCTCTATTACATCTAATTTTAACATTCTTTCTAATTCTACTTCGACCGCTTTTCTTTTATTAAAGGGTACCGGATATGGTTTCCCTATAAATGGTACTTCACATTTTACATTTAGTTTTGCCACGTGGTTTTTTATGCAACCAGGATTATCTGAAAATACCTGTTTATTTTTTATTAAAACCTTTCTTAACATTTCAACCTGTTCTTTATTTTGAAATTTAGTTTCACTACTTATTTCTTGTATTTTTTTATTTATTTGTTTTTCAAAGTAGTTTTCATTATTTATTATATCTGACGTTATCATTTGTTTTACTTCATCTTGATTATTTATGTTTATTTTATTTATTATTATGTCCCTATTTGTTGTTATGTTATTGTGTAGCTGTTCATCTAGTATTAAGTTATATATTTTATCAGGTTGGTCATTATTTATTATATTTATTAATTCATTGGTTATGTTATTTAATTCTTTTTCACTTTCATAACATGTAATATGTCCTACTTGTATTATTCTTAGTCCGTTTACCATATTTAATTTGTTTCTTGGAACAAATGGTACTATTAATCTTTTGTCATCTATTTTAAGTTCTAAACACTTCTTCTCAAAATCTATTTTAGCTAACTTTTCAATAAAACAGTCACACCCTAAAATAATTCCTGCTTGAATCTCTTTCACTACTAGACATGTTATTGGAATTATTTGATTATTTATTTCAAAGTCTATTTGTACCTGATAATTTATTTTCTTTGACCTAACTCCAGTGACTCCTATTATTTGTAAATTGCTAACTGGTAATTGAGGTATTTGATAGTCTACATTGTTTTTTATGTCTTCATAAATGTCCTGACTAATAATTGTACCCTCTGATCCTGAATTTACTATGCATCTGTATTCTATATGACCTATCTTTACATTTATTTCTGGGAGGAAATGAGTTAACCCTTTAATAGGCATTTCATGAAAATTATTTTCATTTGTTAGTTCATTATTTAGATCCTCATGTAAAAATATTTCATTAGTATTTACTTTGATTTTATTTTCTTGAGCTGATTTTATCTGTTCCATAAAGTCATTTATTATTTTCTGAATAATATTAAATCCCTTTTTATTTAAATGAACAAGGTCAGGTTTTTTACGGCCCCTTGAGAAGATCTCCTTTTCAAATAAGTCCATGTTACATCTATTTTTAAATTCTCTGTCCATGAATGTATTGGATATGTTTATTACCCTAATGTTTTTATCATTATTCAAAGAGGTTATAAAATCATTAAACACATTTAGTTTGTGAAAATGAAAAGCATCACTTTTAGCAAGTATTGGTATTGGTGGTAAAGTTAATAGAATTAATTCTTTTTTCCAACTAACTAACTCTTCTATCATGCTTTTATATTCATTGATAATATATTTGGTTGGAATTCCTTGTAGGAAGTCATTAGTCCCTATCATAATGATAAGTTTGTCATTTAGGTTATCCTTATTTAATTTAAACTCATTTTTTAATTCAGGAATATTTTGGCCACTTACACACAGTCCTACTCTTCTTTTATTTGCTATAAACACTGGAGTTTTATTTAATATGTTTTGAGCGAACCTACTTAGTTGACTATCACCTGCTAGCTCATAATTTAAATATATTGGTTTCTCCACTACTTGTTCTATGCTACACTGGTATTGTTTACTTTCCCTAGGCCTATGTGTGTTTGTGACTTGCTGTAGTTGTCATTCATTTCTGACATCTTCTCTGTTATTATGATAATTACTGTTTTGTCCTCTATTTGAGCCTCTATAATTCCCTCTAAAATTACCTCTGTAACCCCCTCGTCTGTCACTATTATTGTCTCTATGTCTCAAAACCTCTTTGTTTTCTCTAACCTCACTATGGTTATTATTAACTACTACTTGTTTATTATTGTTTTCATATGATCTCCTAGGTTGTCTATTATTGAATTCAAACTGATTTTTCCCCACATTGTTTAGTTGCTTCAAATAGGTCTCTAGGTCATCTCCGTTTTGTATGTTACTAGCTGTCGCTACTGATGCACTAATCCCTATTGGTAGGTGTCGTGATATGAAACTAAGAAAAGTGGTCATGTTCAGCTTGTGGTCTAGAAAGCACGATATGTTGTAATATTCCATAATGTAATTTACTATGTCATCTCTGTTAGCATCATAAGTTCCACCCCCCATTAATTTATTTTCAAATTCCTTCTGCT
This sequence comes from Stictocephala bisonia, assembly GCA_035578905.1. Classification (NCBI taxonomy): domain Eukaryota; kingdom Metazoa; phylum Arthropoda; class Insecta; order Hemiptera; family Membracidae; genus Stictocephala; species Stictocephala bisonia. Next base: position 5,737 of record JAQJVL010009179.1, read on the forward strand.
TATCAATGCCCCAATATTTATTTCTGAATTCGCTTTCGAATTCAAGAAAGTTGTTCCATTTGTCAAGTCGATTCCTAATCCATATACTAGCCTCTCCTTTCAAGTGTTTCATGAGAAATAAAATTTGACAATCCCATTGATCCTCCGACAGATCTACAAATTTTCTAGCAAATTTAATAAATGTCATTGGGTGACATTTGTTTGAGTCTGGATAGAAATCTACTAAATACAATTCCGCACTAGTGCTAGAGATTGTTTTATTATTTGTAGTGTTTTGTGTAGTCTTATTTTTATTATCATCAATAATGATTTTATTTAATGATATGTCTACATCATCTATGTGTGTATTCTTACTACTGTCTCTTACAACAGATCTGTCTCTATTTATTTGAGTTCTCTTAGTTTGGTCACAAATCATTTTTATTTCTTTATCTACATGATCTTTTAATTCATTTATTTTACCCTCTAGATTAGTGTTATTTAGGGTGATAGCTTTCTCTATTTTATTGTCTATGATAGTATTTAGATAACCTATCTGTTCTTCTATTTTGTCATTTACTTTGATTATTTGATTGTCTACTTCAACAATCACATTAGTTAGTTTAACATTTAGCTCAATATATTTGTCTAACAATGTTTTATTTATCTCACTCAGTTTATTTTCAACTTCATTTATTTTTATGGTCTGTTCTTTATTTTTATTCTTTACTTCTTCCCTTATATTATTTTCTTTTGCTTTAATTTCCTCATTAAAGTCTACTTTTATTTGTTCTACCTGTCTGTCTAGCTTATCTTCAAGTTGATTTATCCTATCATTAACATCTTTCCTAAACTCATCAAATTTCACATTACTTTCCCTATTCATCTCTACCATATCAGTATTAATCTTGTCAAATTTAGTATTCATACTTTCATTTATACTATTTAGTTTAGTTTCTAAGTTATCATATTTATTATTATTTTCTTCATTTATTTTAGTCATGTTAGCTTTTATTTCTTTAAGTTGATTTTCTACATTATTATTCATTTTTAGTAATGTTTCCATTATGTTGGATAGTGTATTTTCCCTATCTACTCCTGGCCTAGCTTCATCAGTTTTGTTTTTGTTTAGATTAATTTCCCTGATGACACTCAGAGAGGTATCTGAATCCTCAGAATCCAACTCTGAGTTCTGGACTATGTCCACATCAGCCATTATTATAAATTATAATTTAATAAATTCAAAAATATTACTCTAAACAATTTTTTCTTTTACTCAAATGAATTCTGAATTTAAATTAAAAAGAAATATTTTCTTATTTTTTTTTTTTTTTTTTTATTTATTTAGTACATTTGCTTTTTTAAATATACTGAAATATATCTATTTCATTTCCTGCATCATACAGCTTCACGTCGTTGGCGCCATTCTATAACCTTATTTTGTTACTGATCAAGTTACATTAATTCAAAATATTTATTTAATTTAATAAAATTTTATTTAAATTAAATTATTGGATGTCTTTGATTGATCACCAAATTGATTAAAAATCTGTAGTGTGCTACCTTGAGGAGGTTATTGCATCACATTGATTTATTTTTTTATTTTTAAAGATAAAAGTAACAAAACTTGATTTAATTTGATTTAAATTTTGAGCATGATAATTCTTAAATATCTTCAGGGTCGTTTGAGTAATTTGGTGAAGCTGTATGAGACAATAAAACAAACTAGTTACTTTTCTACAAAATTATTTTTTATTACATATTTTTCAAAAATTCATTTTCTCAAATTTACTTAATACATCATAGTAAAATTTTAAGTTTTAAATTTACTTTGTTAAATGAAATTATGTTGAAAAGAAACAATCTTAAGCTAAGTATAAACTAGACTTATCTGTAGCATGATGAACTTCGATTAATATCTCGTGTTCGAGTATTTCACGTTTTTATTTACTATTAAAATTTCACACACTTTAACTTTTTCTTGAAAAGAAGCTTTGGTTTAACTCACTAAACAAATTTTTATACTATGATTTTACTGTTTAATTTGGTTAAGACCACGAGGTCTTATAAGTTCGACCTAATAAAACATCTTGTAGCTTAGGCTGAGCATCTTGGACTGGGCTGAGAGGCGTCTCTCTACCGTTGGACTCGGCTTCTCTCCCTCCCTTTCTTCCGGCACGAATATCGTCTGGGTTGAAGGCTTTTTTATTATTTCCTTCAACACCACGCGGTCTCGGTCCGTCTGCTGCTGACATCTACGGGCATATTTCAAACTACAGTCCCCGTTCTGATTGGTCCCTTTCAAACATTGTCATCTACGTCATCTAGTGCATTGAAGTTACTGGAGACCTGGTGGGCTTGCAGTGGAAATTTCCACTCGACTTGTTGATTCTTGTCCCTGAAGCATTCCCATCTGTTTACAATCGTATTTCTAAGAAACCATCCCACCCATCCGGTTTCGAACAAAGGGTTTTGTTTGAGGAGACATATTTCTGTCTCCCCGTCCATCCAACTTGTGTTTTACTCACGAAAATTCTCTAACATAATTTTAACTTTCTTCATTTATTCAAATTAAATATATCCTTTTCCTTATATACAATAATTTTATTATTTATTTATTTTAATTAATTTATCTATCAATTTGGTGGACCTGTTACAAAACTTAAGATAATTCAGCGATTGTGAATTTATTTGTTTTTATAGTACTGTTTATTGATTAAGCATTTAACTATATTTTGTGTTTTTTTTACCAATTCTGTTTGTGTAAATAAATAATCTTGATTTAGTGTTTCGAAAATCCCTAGACTCGTCGTAGCAAAATAATAGCTCTATTTAATTTGAAAACGAGTGATCAGTAAACTGGGGCTAAAGTATGTAACGTTCAGTCTCTCTGAATGAGTTACATTAATTTAAAATTCATAATTAATTTAATCAAAAATATTCTTCTACTTAAATATTTAATTTTTTCTATTCTCAAGGTTTAAATGTGGGTAATTTGGTGAAGCTGTAAAATACAATAAATTCAAGACTTGTTTTACAAAGTTACTTTATTAACATTATTTTTTATTTTACTTAACTATTCTTTCTGACAACTTTTGTTATTACAATAAAATTGAACTTTGATTAATTGGCTAAAAAACAATTTTCTGACACATTATTTAAATTAGACTTATAACTAAACTTATCTGAAATGTTCGTTGTTTCTGTTGGACCGCATGGTAGCCTCTTTTATTCTATCGATTAAAACTGATAATAATAATTTCACCACTATGTTAATAAAAATTCATTGTTTAAGTTCACATTACTATCTGAATAGGATATCTAAACTGTTGAAATATATATTTCTACACAATTTGTACTAAAAAGTTGGAGTCCGGTGGACCCCAAGTAGTTACTCCTATACTTGATTGGGAAGAAGTGACCCGAGTCCTGGCGTCCGTTGCCAGTTCGTTTCAGTCACAAGCGTGGTTCTCCTTCTCCTCTATACCGTCCGCCTATAGCGTACCTTCTTTTCTGAGGCTAGGTTTCGTTAACCAATCACGTCTCTTATAGTTAGGCCCTGGTTAGAGGCTACATGGGCACCACCCTGGATTGTCATGTCGACTCTTGTGGCGACACGATGGTCCCTGTTTGTTGATCACAACACAAAGGAATGTTGTTTATTGAATTCTTAGAAGGCTTCCCTGGCACAAACATCTCTATCCGCTTTCCTAGCTGGCTGGTTATTTACTTACAACGATTTTCGAATATTATTTGAACATTCGTTGATTATTCTAATTAAATATATCCCTTTCCCCAATAAAACAATTTATCATTTATTTAATTTAATTAATTTATTCATCAATTTGGTGGACCTGTTACAAGTATGCAAATGAATAAAATCGTGATAAAAAAGTAGAAGCCTAAGAACAATATAATCAACTAAGTAAACAAAATTAAAGTAAAAAAATTATAAATCTGCAATTAAAAAGTCGAAGTTCTTACGATAAAAGGTTCTTACAAACTTCGTTTCAAAGCCGGTAGTAGGCGGCGGGACTCCGTTCGAACGTGGTAACGTTGCACTCTTTCTCGGCACTAATCAGCAAATTTTTCAATAAATGCACTACATTTAAGAAATAGTAGTCATATTTCAGAAGTCAATGTGCTTTGCACTCAAAAAACCTGGCAGGCAAAATATAGCCTACAATGTTGTAACAACGTGGCTGGAAGAGTTCTTCAATTAATTAATTGTCATGAAGGTTGTGTCGTGTGTATTCCTTACTTGGCATCTTCATTCGTCATTCATCAGTCTGTTTGGTTACTGTCGTCCAGTAAAGAAATATTTTGTTATTGTTGTATTTTATAAAGTGATATTTCTGTAGTTTAATGTGTTATTTTGAATTTCCTAATAACCTACTATAATTTTCCATTACTTTAAGTTGCTATTATTCGTATTCCATTTCCAGATTAATACAGATTTTGAGAGAACAAAAAGCTAAAGTTTATGCCAAGTAATTTATGGTAACGTTTTATTTAAATCAATAAGAATATACTATAAATGTTTCAATGTAGTATTGTAATGTACTATAAAGTAAATTATATATTTTTACAGTACAAAAAGAATAAATAAACGATGGTGCATTGTAAACCACTAAATTACAGTAGATTTCTAGGTACTTAAGTCTGGTAATATGCATACAATATCACCGCTCACTTACCCAATGTGCAAAAATATGTGTGTATAATGGACTATTTTTAATTTTATTATTTATGATTCACTTGCACTATGCTATCGGGGGAGGTATTGTGTGGCATATTCTTGTCTAAAAATAAGAATGTTGTTACGTTCTGTACTATCCGGATTCACCTACCATCATATTTAACCGGTTAACCTTACTACATAAATGTTCGTAAAGACCTTTGATATTGTGACGTAGATCTTAATAAAAAGAGGAGCTCTTAAATTACACAGTTATAGCTAAAATATCTTCATCATTGTTCAGATATGTACAGCTCATTTTAAATAATATTTATTTTGTGACATTTAACTTGTTATAGCTCTTTATTATTTGGTTTAATTTACCCTGAAACTGTAACTGCAACAGGAGTGTATTCTCAATATATTCAACACTTGTTCAAAAACCATTTATGTCCAAGTATGGATTGTTCCCAAACAAATAGTATGATTGATTTGTGTTGATATACATTAATATAACAAATCTAAGACCTATCAAAATTGTTTTCATAATTTTTTACTATTATTGGTGAGCGAGTAAGCCATTTATATTTTAGGTAATCATTAATTCAGTATTTATTTATTGTTTATACGTAATAAGTGAAATTAACTATGATTGAACCACTGTAGTCTAAGTGTATTGTTGAGCGGGAGGGTCAATACCACAGTCACTATACGGACGAGTACACTGTGATGTACATCAATGACATAGTGTCCCACTTGAAAACACAAATTTCACTGTGTTTTATGCTGAGCAAATTGAGTTGCTACAAAATGCCTTTTGTGCCTGTGAAATAAAAATTGAATAATTTTAAAGTTGAGCACAAAAACAAACTTCAACTCACGAGTATCAACTAGAGTTTTAATGTTAATAATTATTTCCAGACATCAATAAGCTACGTAGCCAGTCGTCTACAACCTCTTTTGAAAACAATAACATAACCCCAACTCTCAGTTGACTGTTTTTTTAAGCACTGATGTTCGCGCTCGCCAAATTATTTTACTTCTTGAACATTCGGCCTCGGTCTAAGCTTGTTTTTTAATTAGCGAAGCCAAATTTATTGCCCCCTCCCTCCCTCACCAACAGCTAATTTTATCGGCGAGGATGGCTCCTCAACTGGTGATCGAAGGGCTGCTGCTAGTGATGGGAACAACCGAAGTGAAACGACTGATTCAGTCGGTTGTTGAAAAACAACCGATCCATTCGGTTGTTTTCGTAATGTTCAGTTGAATGAATCACTCGTCAGACCGTCACTCGTTCATACCTTACCCGTATTGGCAGCAGTTGAAACCATTTTGGTAAAGTGAATTTTTACCAAAATGAATTCACTCAAAACAAAATCAGTTGTTTAACAAATAAACATTTAGTATGTTTCAATCTTCCAATCACTCATTTATACTTTAGGATATGTGATAGTATTTTTTTTACAATTAAATAATTGAGGGACCTGGTTGTTTTAATAAAACTAACTATTATTGATAGATCTGACCTTGGTTTTGTTTTAAGAACTGACCTATACCAATCCCGCGCGCTTCCTTTGTATCCACCCCAATTCTATTTCTGTACCATGGGCGCGGACTAGCCACTGATCCCTTTCCCACGCAGTATTCCCCAATATTGCTCACTGCTACTCTAATTCTAGGAAACACAACGATTACATCCCGCCATTTTCTTTTCCTACAATGTAAACATTAGTTTGCCTTGGTCTTCGTCAATAAGTGGAGCTGTGTAAACTTATATTGTAAATTACTGTATATTTACGGTGTTGTTTATTTTTTTCTTTTTTATCGTTTCCATTAGGACTTGATTTGAAAAGTATTAATATTTATAGTAGTGTAAAGTATCTTTCCATTTACTGTAACGTGCATTTATTTAATTTTTGTCTACTTGTGTTTCATTATATTAATCGTGTTATTCTAAAACTTTTTAGTTAGCTGCCTCAATTAATTTTTGAGTATATCATTTATTTATTTAGTTAGTGTTTGTCTGCCTAGTAGAATACCATGACACCAAAACGTTCTCAAGCTTGGGATTTTTTTGAAAAATCAAGCAGTAGTGTTGCAAATTGTTCGATTTGTAAAAAGGATATTCGATACCATGGATCCACCTCAAACCTCATGGACCACCTTAAAAGGAAACATCATAATTATTTGACTTTAGCAAATCTAGATGACACTTTAGAAGATGCCCCTACAATTTCCAAAGAGACAGGTCCAAATTCTGCAAGATGCAACGACGGTTCACGAGATACTGCGACAGTTTCAAGATCTGAGTCAATAGCCGTATTACCAAGCTGTTCTGGTACTTCAAATACAATAACAGGTAACAATGATCAATCTCCAATTACTACTCCAATAACAAAGCCTAGAAAGTTGAGTAAACAAACAACAATTGTAGGTACTATGAAGTTAAAAGAGCTATCCAACTCTAAAATTAAAGAAGTAGACACTTTATTAGTTGACACAATTGCAGAGGGCTACTTGCCATTGTGTTTAGTTGAGAATGATAAATTTGTAAAACTTGTCAAATCTCTTGAACCTCGTTACAAACTACCATCCAGGAAAACGCTTACCCATAAAATGATTAATGATAGGTATTTAGAAATAAGGGGAAACATATTGGCTAAACTAGTTGAAGCTAAATCTGTGTCACTGACTTCCGATATGTGGACCTCGCTAAATAACGAAGGCTTCCTATCAGTGACAGCTCACTTCATTCAAGGAACAACTCTCCATTCTGCAGTACTATGTACTCAGAAAGTAGAGGAACGCCATACAGGTGAGAACATTTCAGGTCACATAAAAAATGTAATGACTGATTGGGGCATTAAAGAAAAAACGTTTGCGTTGGTAACAGATAATGCTGCTGTAATGGTAGATGTAGCAAGGCGACTCGGTGTTAGCCATCTAGGATGTGCTGCACATACTGTCAATCTTGTTGTTACAGATGTATTGGAAAATCCTGACTTGCAGCAACTGCAACTTGTAAGACAGAAGTGTCGCAAGATAGTTGGTTATTACAAAAGCAGTACCCTAGGGCTCTCCAAACTCTCTGAGTGTCAAACAAAACTTCAGCTTGATACCCTGAAACTGAAACAAGAGAATGCCACTCGATGGAACTCTACATATTTCATGATGGAGCGTTTAGTCAAATCAAAAGAGGCTATAATTATGTGTTCATCTTATGTTAATGTACCTGAGTCCTTAACAGCATTTGAGTGGCAAGTGTTGAGTGATTTCATTCCACTATTTGAACCACTCCATGAGTTAACAGAGGAGATGTCAGGAGAAAAGTATGCGACTTCATCAGTTGTAATACCTCTTTTCCGAGGAACTCAAACGGCAGTAAAGTCGGTAACTCCTAGCACACATGTAGGAGGCAAAATCAAAGAACTTCTGCTGACATCACTGTCCAAAAGAATGGCTTCATACGAATGCAATGATGGTTCTAATATTTGTGCCAAGGCAACAATATTAGATCCCCGCTTTAAAAAGATAGCATTTGGGATAGCAGATAACGCAACCAAAGCAGTGAATCAAGTCATCGATGAAATCAACAAGACTTTAGAAGACACAGGGGTTGTTGTTTCACAAGGAACTGTAGAAGCAACCGAAGAGCCTCAACAGAAGAGAAAGAAAATTTGGAATTTCTTCATTGAACAGAAGGCGAAAAATCAAGGTCAAACACTAACTACGACCAGCAATGCACTGCAAGACATGAGGTTGTATTTGTCTCAGCCATTGATTGACACTGAAGAAATGGATCCTGTCAGTTATTGGAAAAAATATGAAGAAGCCTTCCCAAGTTTAGCACCATTAGCCAATAAATATTTATCAATACCAGCAACCTCTGTTCCTTCAGAACGAGTATTTTCTAAAGCAGGACAGATTTGTAGGGAGAGAAGAAGCAGGTTAAAACCCAAACTTGTTGACAAACTAGTTTTTCTTAATGCAAATAGCACTTTCAATTAAATAAATTTATAAGTATTTGAGTTTTTCTATCATAAAAAGTTATTTTATTTTGAAATCAAAATATTTATCTCATTCTGAAAATGTTAAATGAACATTTTTGAAATATAATTCTAGTTGTAACTATGTAAGATGGGTCATTAATCTATTACTCATTGGGTGCTTTTAACACTAATTTTCCTATGTTCCAATATGACTCATTATTAAATGATTTAATTTTGTGAATTTATGTACATATATCATAGGCCTAATAGTTGTATTTGTTCAATTTATTACTTTTTTATGTTTCATGTTGATACTTTGTAAATAATGTCATAGATTTTTTTACTTTGGTTATACTTTTAATTATGCTTATGTTTAATTGTGCTTTACTTATGTAGTATTTAGTAGTCTTATCATTTAAGTGTAGTCAGTACTTTTTCAGTTTAGTGAGTAAAAATAGTTACACACTAATATTCTTTTGTTCCTATGTTATTACTTATGTTATGATTTTTTTTTAATTTATGTTCACGTATCTTAATAGCTGTAATTGTTCAATTTATTATTTTGCATATTTCGTATTGCTACTGTGTAAAAAATTTCATTGGTAGGCCTATGTGTAACTTTGATTGTAATTTTAAATATGCCTGGATGTTAGTTTTAAGTAGTCTATCATTTAAGTTTATTCAGTACATTTTCATATCATAATTCATAACTAACCTTCATGAAAATAATTAAGTTACTATGTATGCCTATTAGTTTAATATCTTTCAAATAACGTAATACTTTATAGTAATGTTTTTAATTGTTATGTATTTGTCCATTCAAATTTAGTTCCTTAGATAATTTAACTTTGAGGGACTAGTAAGCCTATAAACAATTATTTTGCTTTAATCTACAAAATATTTTAGGTCCATTAATGTTAACCTTGTCATACACGTTATATTTTATTATAATTTTTTAAATTGAAACTACTAATTTTAAATATTAAGATTTTAAATATTGTTAGTTTTTTCATGAAACTTGATTTACACATTGCTGTTGCTTATGGATAATTGGCCTACATTTTAAAGTAACTCAAAATTCTACTGCATAGTTGAGTAATGATTAACATTTTTAACAGTGCAACACATTATTATATTATGCATTTAGAGTGTGTCAGTTTATTTTCAAAGGGAAAAGCGAATAATTACTTATGTTTAAGAAAATTTGGCTTGTGTTATAACTTAATTAAATTTTTTAGTTTAAGTTTAATTTTTTAAAATATGTGTAATTTTGAACTGTCTAAATTATAAATATCAGAATGATGGCAATTGTTAAAAAAAGAATAAAAAATAATTTCAACCCCATTTTATAAAGCTAACTCAGTAGGCATAATATCAAAATATTTAGTGCAATTTGTATATTTAAATAATAGTTTGCAATTTACTTAGTTGATTCGCTACAAAATGAAATTAATGTCTGTAGTTTAATCAATATTGTTATTAATAAAACTCTTTGGTTCCAAAATATTATAATGTGTTTTTGCAAGCCCTATTTTAAATATTGTAGTCCTAAATAATTCTGAAACATTCATATTTAATTATTACATAGCTGATTCACCAAAAATAAATAATAAAATAAGAAATAATAAATAAAAATAGAAGCAAAAACTACACCAAATATGAGTTGGGTTCAATTTTAGTTATTTGGTAAATAACTTAATAAGTTTAATGTTTTAACTCTCGACTCCATTTCAATTATTTTCTGTCAACTACTAGCCTATAGATTTTCTGATATAAAGATTTAAATAGGAAGTAGTTTATTTACTGCAAAAATTGAATTCAGTAAATCACTCTCATCTCGACTCACAAAAGCACCGATTGAAACAAGTCTGATGCTTCTAAAATCACTTGTACAACCGAAGAACCACTCGTTCAACCGTTCGCCCATACGAGGTAAGGAGTGGGGGAGACTGAATCATTCGACTGAAAACAGTTGAGTGAATTGAAAAACAACCGACTTACCAGTCGGTTGTTTTATTCCGTCGGTTGTCCCAACACTAGCTGCTGCGCCCAACAATGCAACTGATTGTGGCAGTGGCTACTATCGACGCAGAAATTATGTGCATCCGAGTTTGAATGTTGTTTACTAAGAAACTAAGAGGCCCATGAAAACTCCAATCATACAATGGTTTTCCTTATTTAATTGTGCGTTATAACATATGCATTTTAAATTTTCCTATAAGTTAATATTTGTAATTCTAGTTGGAACGAAAAACTTACCGGAATTTTAACTAGTTTTACTAAAAAACCTGATAATGTATCACATTTATATTTTAATACATGGTTGGTAGGAATGTTTCCTATAACTTTTATAATTTTATCTTTTCAAGAAAACGTTCTTATCAGTTACCTGAAACATTGTTTTCTTGCCTTTTAGAGGTAGTAAAATTAATTATTATTTGGTCTTGTTGTAATCCTTATTACATGTATAGTTACGTTACAATATTTTCATATGTGTAAGTAAATGCAG
>JAQJVL010009180.1:0-16890 GCA_035578905.1 Stictocephala bisonia
TACTATTATTTGTTGGCAAGCCACAGCCACAATTATGGATCTTATTGACAGTATTTAAGGTCACTTTTCAGTTTAAAATTCCTACTCTGATTAAAAATGCCATCCACTGTAAAGTACATGTTGTGATAAGTTTTCTTAACCCTCCAAGTGATATCGGCTCGGTCCGAGCCGTTAATGACCGCCTCTGAATCGATAACGGCTCGCTCCGAGCCGATCGCGAAAAGCGCCGTGAACAAATAACTAAAATCGGAAATCAGTTATATTTTATACTAAAATGTTCAGAAAGAGTTCCTCTTTATGATACTCTAAAAGTAATATTGATTATTTACGATCAGCTGGTTCCCGTGCTCAGTCATTCGTGTTCTGTGACAAAGCGTCGTACATCAGTGTTGTTTATTATTCCGTCTGAAGGTTATATTAGTGCGTTTAGTTGTTTTATTTAGTTTGTATGTTTGTAAATATTGAAATTATTTGTAAATATGAGTCAACTAAGCCGTTCTAGTAAAATAAGAGATTGTTTATTTGATTTGAGTGATGAATATGACAATGACGATGCACCTAACAGTAGCGGAGTCAGATTCGGAATAAGGGATATTTATCCTCGTTATTCTATGTAAATATAGTTATAATTTGCTAAAAACAGTATTTTATTCAGTTTTTAGAAACATTTACAAGTGAAAATAAAGGTTTACAATCCTATATAAATATTATAATGGAACTTTATAATAACAAATACACTTTTCTGAAATTTCTGCTTTTTTATGCTAGTACAAAAACATTTTGTAGCCTATATGACTTTCTTGTATACTACAACAGATAAACTGTGAGTGTTATATATTTTTGTGTTCAGAACTAAATTGTGTAACTTTTGTATACAATGGATTTTAAAAGTGTTTCCATAACAACTATAATAAATAGGCTCAAAAACAAAAAAATATTTTTGAGAAAATTTTTTTTCAAGGTCATCCAAAGTTTCTCAAGATAATAAAATTTTTGGTAAGTTTTTCTTTTTCATAACCATTTAGTACATATTATTTAGAACATTTTGATATGTAATATGTCATATTACAGGTATATTTAAAATTTTTAATGAATTTTATAAAAAAACACTGCGCGATGCCTAAAACAGGCCTATCACTGAAGAGTAAAATGCGTATCACTTGGAGGATTAATGCTTAAGGCATGAAAGCAGCTGACATTTGTCAAGAGATCAGTTTATTGTGTAAACAGAATGAGTGATGGAATGGTATGGAAATAGGTCAGAGCTTTTTAAGGTGGCTGTACGAATGCGCATGATGAGGAACAAAGTGGGTACCTTCACTCATTATGACTTGATGCAAAACGTTGATGATACAAGTTAGAGAAAATAGACGCTTTACAACTGCATCGTTATGTAGTGTGTCTCTAATTTCAAGAAGTGCGATTTATGAAATTGTGACAGAACATTTGAAGTACCGATAATTATGCTTACGCTAGGTTCCCAAAATGCTGACAGAGAATAACAAAAACAAATGTTTAGCGAGAATTACAAAAACAAATGTTTGAGCAGTTCTCTCATATTCCTAGAGCATTAGAATCGTAATGGTTACAACTTTTAAAACCAAATTGTCACGGTAACAGACTCACGATGAATGTCAGCTGCTATCACACCCTTAGCATCATGAAAACTTGCACAGCGCATAATTCATAGTCGGCGGAATTTTTAGTCGGAAGAGGGATTTTAAAGTCATAAGCGACCTGCAACAGTCGAATGGATCTGTAACGGCGGCTGTGACTTCTTAACGAATGCCGACCGCAACGCTACAGTGGCAGGTTTCCAAAACGGCACTTACTTTAAAAACACTCCTTGTAAAAAATACTTACTAGCTAAATTACGCTTGATTTATAAAAAATAAAAGTTAAATAAAAAAAATGTTCATGCATAACTCAATGACAAGCAAAATTACAACCGAAAAGTTTTTAGCATTGAACGCAGCATTGAAACACAGACAGAACACAAACTACAATAACTAAACAGCCATTGTTAATGTGGATGTGGCCAGCGCAATACTTAATCCTACATGGTTTGAGTAGTCAAATGTGTCACTAAGCCTTTATATGTCATCATAAATGACATGTTGAACCCTGCATAGGGACTCAATGTGCAATCTAGAGCAGAATCTACAAGCGAATAAAGAATTATAAGCTTGATGGTCGATGTGAGGCTTAGTTGGAAGACTGATATTATACGAGTATACATACACAAGAGCTAAATAAGGCAAATAAAGAGAATAATTTGAACCATGATTTATAAGAGTATACAAGACTATCTCATCACGAATCTTTTTCGATAGTGTTAAAAGCTGAATCACAATGATCATCCAAAGTGCTTGGGAGTTAGTTTAGATTGATCTCGTGTGATTTTAAGTTACCTACAGAAAACAGCACAGCTCACATATTAAAGAAACTTGCTGGATTATTATTATAATAATTGATACAGGGATGCTGTCATTGAGAATAGTTGATATTATGTTGAGAATTCAGCCTCTCCAGCCACTAATATCAGTCACTTAAAAGGACTATTTGGCAATAGCTTTTGGCTCATTCTGGTTCCTCATCTGGCTTTAAAACAGCTGTTATTTTAGTTCTTTTAAAAGCTTTGGGCATAATGCCACTTTTCAATATGGCATTGGCTGACTGTTGGAGAATTTCTGAAGAAATAACCCAGCTTGCCTGCTGCTGTGTTAAAATCTCTTCGAACATTATTGTTAGAATGCAGAAAGGAACCAGCTGTGTCAGAGTTTTTGGTGTTCTTAAACTCCTCACATTCATGGTTCCATCTTGATATGTGTTTTGAATTCACAAGGAATACACACCCTAGCAGAGGAAACCACACAGCTAGTGAAACAATCAAAGTACTTTATTTAAGGTGAAATAAACCTGATGCCATCTTCAAGCCTTGATGTAAGGGCCTCCCAATCAACTTTAAGTTCCATCTAGACCGGGGGGAAATGGACAACAGGAACCTGGATTTCTACAAATATCAGAACAGGCCTGTGTTGTGAAAAGGAGAAGGCACCAAGAACACTCCTCATAATATTTAGGGATCTTTAAAATTGTTCACATGAACAATAGTCTGGGGAATAACCCCTAAAACCAACGAGCTGAGAAGAAAGTACTTGAACCTTCTTCTTTAGTATCTTTAATTTGATTATACAATACAACAACCTTAGACAAATCTTACAGTAAATTCCAAAGCCTATATTTCACATTAAGTTATTAACTTTATTTGAAGAATCGTTATAACATGGTTCTAATAATTTTAAGTTAATTATAAAAGTGCAGATAGCATCTAACAAACTCAACTATCATTTATGTTTGACCCTTGAACTCTAAGGTGACCCTTAAGGTGATTTTCAAACCACCACCAGTGGCCGGGCAGGCAAAGACGGGATCACTCACTACCCATAGCCACACGATGTTGTTTGACACTGTTGTCTAGCAAGAATGTGAGAACCCTCTGGTCAAAGCTAATGGCAATTAATTACCAAGAAATTCTGAAGTTATAAAATTAACATTGATTTTCATACCAAACATTACCTTTTCACTTCCATTTAAACATTTTACTTAGTTCATAAAGGTAAAAAATGCTTTTATTTTAAATAGTATTGTGATCTTTGTGTAAATTTTAGTACATAACAAAATAGCAGTGGTTTTGTAGCGTGTCTGATAAAATTTGAATATTTTTTTATCAATGATATAGTTTCCTGTAATATTTTCAAGTTAATTTAATTAATAAATGTCACTTTATTCCTATAACAGTATATACTTTCTAAAATTATACTAAATTGAGAACATTTCGGCTGTCTTAGAATTTTTAAATGTATACATTGTTATCTTCTATGTGCGAACACCACAACCCTTTTAAAAAATTAATTAAAATTATCATAATGAAATAAAATTAACTATTATATTTATAATACAAACTGAACTACTTGTAATAGTGCCTAATTAATCATGGACAAAACTATACAAAATATAGGTAGATTTAAACATGTATTTTTTTAATAATATTTCAGCAAAAATCTGTAAATACTCAAAATAACCACCTGCTGTTTACAGATAATATAGCTGCTGCTTTAAGGGTTAAAATAGCATCAAACTTGACCAGATCTAGAATAAAAATTTTGTTGTGCTCCTCAAGCACCATGAAGATAAAATTAACTAATTAACAATAATCTGTCAATTATTATTGAAAAATTAGTATTTTAGTAATGAATATTTAGGCATTGATTTCTCTCTTTTAAATAAAGTAAGTTTGTAGGATACCAAAACCATAACCCATTTCAGCAATTTAATGTTTACACACAGGCCTGCAGGCCCATTTCAAGTTCCTTTATATAAAAGTTAAAATCTATACAATTATGACTTATTTTAGTATTAGTTAGTTATTGTCACCTCAGAAATACCAGTGTTAAATAGAATAATCAAAACAGCTGATTTTGCCAAAATAACACCACACCATCTGTTCTAGTTACTGTGTTAATGATGCAGAGACAGTGCCATTGTTTGAGTTTAATTGTTAACTCGCTGTACAGTTAACAGCAGCTTTTATTCAGTATATTTGTGTTTATGTTCAATACTTTAATTAATGTACGGCTTACAGCCTTACAGTAGGCTACTTTATTGAATTCTGTGTTTGATTCGTTAAGTACGTAATATTACTCAAAGCTGTAGTTTGGTTTCTGATTGGCCTATGCTACTGTCCTTGCGTTGGAGCGTGGTACAATGAGAGATAATTAATATATTTTCTGTTTATAGTCCACACTGTATACTAAACATGTTTTCAATTTCTTCATCATCAATTTCTTTTTAATTTATTTCCAGTTTCCATTGGTGTGAAACCTGGGGCTCCACCCTTTCAATGGGACGCTATCAGCCCGGAACAGGTACTTACAGTTGTAGCTAAATTCTCAAACTCTAAAACTATGGATTTTTACTGGTTTTCTAATTTTATTATTAAAAAATTTATACATCTGATTTCTAACTCGCTTACTTTTATATTTACTGAATGTCTTAATATTTTTCTGATCTGCTAAAAAGTAAGTAAAGTTATTCCTGTTTTTAAGAAAGGAGACAAACAATTGCCTCAAAATTACAGTCCCATATCCATAGTTCCGGTTTTTTCCAAAATATTTGAATCACTCATCTATCAACAAATTAGTAAACATTTCAATTCTTTAAATTTACTTGTTGATCATCAGTTTGGCTTTAGAGAACAAAGGTCCACCACCACTGCAGTTATGAGAGTAATTGATAAAGCCTTGTTATCTTTTGAAAGTAATGAATCATTGGCACTCACACTGTTTGATCTAAGCAAGGCCTTTGATTGTGTACCTTTTGACAAACTTTTAGGCAAATTGAAATACTATGGTATCACCCATCATTCAATTTAAGTTTTAGAATCTTATCTATCCAATAGAACTCAATATGTGACGGTCAAGAGTAAATTGTCCTTGGTTGGTCGTGCATCCGTGGGTGTCCCCCAGGGTTCAGTACTTGGACCATTCCTTTTCATAGTTTATATCAATGATCTTTCTCTTTCTGGCGCTGTGGATGCAGTGGTCTATGCTGATGATACAACTCTTATGATGTCTGACAGAAGTCCCATCACACTGGATTTAAAGATGCAAAATGCTGAAATGATATCCCTTAACTGGTTTGCTACTAATGAATTGCCTTGCAATATTGAAAAAACCCAACGCATTCTTTTAAGTCATTCTCAAAACTCAAATGATCAATCAGTAAAATTACTAGGTTTACTGATAAATAAAAAACTGAACTGGGCAGAGCATATAAATAACATTACACAAAAAATTAGTAGTCTCATATTTATTCTGGAAATTAAAAAATTTGTCTCTTTTGATTATTTAAGGATGACATATTTTGGTCTCTTCCAATCGCATATAGCATATGGCTTGATTCTCTGGGGCCATTCTCCACACACAAGCAAAATATAACTCACCCAAAAAAAGGTAATTCGAATCATGTGCGGGGTAGCACCAACGGAGCACTGCCGTCCATTGTTCAGGAAAATGAAAATAATGACTATCATAAACCTCTATATATTCCACATTTTTAATCTACACCTTTTTAATACTAGACAAGATACACACAAATACAACACCAGAGGAAAGAACAAAATTTATGTCCCACAACATAGATTGGCTTTGACAGGTAATTCTCATAAGGTAAACACTATTCGTTTTTTAATAAGCTACCAGATTATTTAGTAAATTTGCCACTCAAACAATTTAAATCTAAATTAAATAGCTGGCTCATTGAAACCCCTTTCTACAGTATACATGAATTTTTGGAACACTCTTTGGATAATCTGTAGCCCTTAATATATGCTCTCTACAGTAGGATAATTTGTAATATTTGTTGTTCTTGGTTTTTTTTAAATCTATGGAATTATGCTTAGATTTAATCATTTTGTATCATAAAATTGTATACTCATTGACGTTGCCTATTTCATGTAATATGACAATAATAATAAAGTTTCTTGATACTTGATTCAAGTTTGCTGCAAGTTCAGTTTGGTCGGGTTTGGATTTGTGGGTTTTCACTATATATAAATTATTAGAGTATTATAGAGTTCTTCGTTTATAAACATATTTGTGTAAATAGAGCACTTAACATACATTGAGATCAGTGATATGTAAACAATTTTGTGACTTATCAAATTTTGCAAATGTATTGTTTTTTTAACAAAACATAAAAAGTTAATACAATATTTTAATGTAAGAGATATTTTATATGGCTTACTACATTTTATTACGTACTTCATTTATTTGTAGGTAAGCTATATTTACTTTAGTTATTGCTGATATTCACTCTAACTTTAAATAATGTTTTATTTTCTTTGTCACCCAAGAAACAACTATACTGCATGTCGAAAAAGAGTACAGATATGCCAGGAATTTAAATTTCATATGCATGAGTTCCAATGATTTCTTCCACATCATTTGATATATAATTTGAGTCATTACTACAAAACAAACTATGAATAAATGATTACATACAATTAAAAGGTTTGTTACCATACATACTTATTTCTTTTATATTGTAAAGAATGAGTTAATTTAGGCACAATACTTACAGTAGGTGGCGCTTTTGTTTTTTTTGCTAGAGGCTCATCCTCATCACTTTCCTCATCCTTTTCGCTTTCAGATTTCTCTACAGATTTTTTCGCTGCAGCCCTTTTTTTGGGAGGAGCTTTCTTTTCAGCAATTTTCTTGCCCTTTTTTGCTCCCTTCTTTGGCTTTTCCTCCTCTTCTTCCTCTTTTTCCTAGAGATATATAAAAAAGAGTTGTGGTTTAATTTCATATTGTTTCAATAAAAAAAGCAAATAGTCTAATATAATTTTTTTATGACTTTTAAGCCCTACAGAACACAATTTCTGTATTACAGATGTTAAACGCAAGATATCGGTCAAAACCAACCGCAAAACTTTTAGTTTACATTTGTAAGTCTTATTTCTCATACAGATCATTCTCAGATGGAATCAAATAAATGGTAATTTACCTCATCACTTAGTTTAGATTCTTCATCAATTTCAGTGTGATTTTTCTTCTTCTCAGTCTTTTTTTCTTTTTCTTCGAGTTCCTCATCATCAGTCTTCTCTTTCTCTGATTCTTCTGAATCTTCACTTTTCTTTTTTGCTTTACTCCTTTTCTTCGATGAAAATTTCTCATCGCTATGAAAATTAAATATCAAATAAAAAATAGTAAAATTTTGACAATAGTACAACTGGAACATATGATTACCTCTTTAATTATTGCCATAAGTTTTTCTAACAAGCAATATAACTTTTCCCAAAGACACAGATTTACCATTACTTAACTACTTTTCTGCAATTTTCCCATAAGAAATACATTGGGGCAATTTTGGAACAAAAAAAGGCCACCATCTTGTTAATGAGTGAAAAAAGTAAACTTTTGTAAATTTTCCTGGAGGTTTCACCATGAGCTTCAATTCCAGTACCAGTGGGTAAGGCACCAGGAAGTACCTCAACATTTAATGTGGGTGAGTGAGTTACTACATTGAGCTTTATAGTCTGTACACTTGAGAACCCCCTATATGAGTCCCCTATACACTACCTAAAAGTAGTTACACTTCTAGATAAGGATTTTTAGTAAATGGTATTCTTTAAGTCCAGCAATGCGTGGCAACCATTGATGAACATAAGTTAGGTTATAAAATAATACCAAATCACCTTGATCTGCCCTTTGTCAGAACAGCTCGACGATATATCATCATATTCAACTTCATTTAGAAGCAACTCATTTGCCATATTAAATACTTCACCAATGATCACAACAAATATATTGAAAACGAAATGAAAAATACAGGAGTAGGTACAATATAAAAACTAATCTAAACAAAAACATGCACGAATGAAATGCATCTTTCTTTCATAACAGGTCATGCAAACTGCAAACGAAGTATGCAGCCTCAAAGCTACAATGTATAGCAAGAGTTTGAGAGTGATATAAGCACGCTCCCCAGCAAGAGCTGCTCATACTGACCATTTTACTAAATTAAGGCACAGCGGCACATGCCTGGCTAATATTTAACCCTAGAGCTGGCAATGGTGCACTTCTGTACTGGCAGCCTCTTTTTAGCTTATTTGCAGGCATTTTTTATAACTTATCCCTTTTCATAACTAATGGTTCAAATGTAATCATTTATATTTTATTTTATTAACAAATACATGGGATACAATATAATATGATTGATTTTAGGTTTCCATAGAACAATTTTTTTTTAGGTCACATGTAACAAACATGTTTATATTTTGAAATTAATTTTGGACAAAATCCTGTTGCCTAACTGTTAACTGGTATATTTTGTGATAAAAGTGTAAATGTATAGTTTGTTCACAATGTTATTCTGATTACAAAGCTATATAGTTATCAATAAGAAATACCTATAATTATCTTTTTTATATGGCTTGAAATGAAAAAGTGCACAGTTTTATTTTTCTATCAAAGTGTGCATGTCTGCTAAGATTTACAATCCATCATAATAAATCAACTTGATATGATAAAATAAATATTTATATAAGAATGGTAGCTAAAACTAAAACAAAGTAAAAAAAAATAAATTTTAAATATCACCTTATTTACATAAGTATAAAAAAAAAAAAAACATCATGCAATGCCACAATGGCTAAGTGGTATTTTGTTTGTTGCCGCCCATAGATAATGAATTTTTATTTGTTTAACAAAGAGAATATAAAAATTAAGGAAAACTATAAATTAGTACTATAAGTGATGCTCTATCAGAATTTAATTATTAAAAGTAATTTTATGAAGTTTATTGCCGAAATTTTAACTAAAACGACACGTCTGTTTTGGCGACGAATATTTGTCTATGCCAAATCAGACGGGTCCTCGGCAACGAAAATTTGTTTCATGCCAGCTCTAGGGTTAATGTGTTAAGCTTAAAAATAAAATCCTCAGTAAATATCAAATCTATGTAACAATCATTCGGTTACAAGCACATAAATTTATTTCTATAAATTTGTATTTACAAATTTACAGACATTAACTGATATTTTATTTACAAGTAATTCTTACGTTACTTCCCGAGTAAGAGTGAGTTTGGTACAGTGTATCCCTTTATTCTTTGTTGACTCGAGTTGACTTGGTACGCAAATCCGAGTCAAGATATACTCGACTCGTCATATCGCTAGTCTAAGACAATAGATTAAATAGTCTGTAAGTATTTTTTAATGCATTATTGGCATATTTACTACTATCATAATTTTTTTAATTTACATATCTAGGGTTAAGATTGACGTGTTCTGACATTAAGATATAATTAACTCATATATAATCATTATAAAACTGTATACTTACCCTTCATCGTAGTTTTTATTTGATGCACCACTCCTTTTGGACCTGCCGACACCAGGCAATTTTTTCCCGGTATCAACAGGACAAACCAAAAAACTTAATATCCTTTCTAAAATTTCATCTTTTGGGCCACTTTTCTTCTCAACATCAAGAATGTTAGCCACATTCTTTAACTGTGAAACAGTTAATCTGAAACAATATTCAAACTATTAATGACAACCATCATGCTTACAATATATGACAAGCCAAAATCCATACAAAATAATATATCACGATTCTGTTCAAGTTTTTGTTTAAGCTAACCCCTTCAACAATTGTACCTTAAGTGAAAGGACAATTTAAAAACAAATCTACCCAAATCCACCTTACAGAAAGTCTGATTTATTCATCCCAAGACAAACATACAAAAATAGATCATTAAATTACCCAACCCGTTCCTCTTAACTTTAAACATAAAAAATTCTCCAAATTAATCCTATTACAAAATTTTACGCAGTGGACTTCAGGTACAGTATAATATGACAAATGCTTGTCAACTTATCAATCATCTAGGCCCAAGAGAGGAATTAGCAGCAGCAAACTGAATTCCATGTCATTGAGGAGCCATCATTAAAGGAACTGCACGTCAGAACGCAGGTAATTTACTCATGTAATTCGGGTACTGCTTATTAGGTAATTTCGCTACTACCTGCTAACTATGATATGTTGTACTTAAAATAACAATTAAAAACTATCTTTCTGAATAAAATTTGGCATTCAATGATATAATGGAATTCAGTATTCATGAAAATTTAATATACGCAATACTAGGGGACACCCATGCACACTTTGCATGCCAACCCTGATGCTCGCTGCGCTTGATACACCTCAGCATTCGGCCTCGGCATGTGACTTTTGTCTACAAATAATAGTAGATTAACAGCATATCATAAAATCACAATATTAAATTTATTTACAGTATCTCACTCACAATATTTGCATTGCTACCTATTTATTAGTATAAATACCCAATGGTATTACTTAGCCTATTTCATTTTTGTTTAACAGCTGAAGATTAAACTCATAATATAATATTAACCCTAGAACTGGCAGTTAAATTTTTTTGTTGTGGCGGGCCTTTTTTAGGTGCTTTGCAAGGGTCTTTTTTAAAAATCATACAAAATTCAAATATAATCTGAATGAAATAATTTTACCACCATTTTATACCCTAAATCTCATATAATATTGATGTACAACAAGTAAAATCTAATATTAAAAATAAAACTTATTTTAATATATTGATGTTCAAAATAATTTTGTTTGCTATTTAAATCTCGAAAGTGGAAGGGACTATGCTATAAACTCCTAAAAATAATAAAGTTCCACAAATTTGAAGATAGCCAAAAGTTAAAAAATGTTGTTTAGTCTTCAAAAATAAAACATCTATTATTATTAAAATCACAAATATAGCTGTAACGATAACTCTTCTGATGCGTTACATTAATTTAAATTCTTTGTTAATTTGATAAAAATAATGCAAATACATTTTAATTCTCTTATCTCAGGGTTAAATTTAATGGGTAAATCGGTGAGGCTATAAATTACAATGAATAAAGACTCTTGTATTACAAAGTTAATTTATTAATACATTCTGTTATTTTTTATTACTTTACTTTCTTTTTTTTTTATTTAAATTCAACAAAAATGACTTTAATTATTTATTGATTACTAATGACTAAAACATAGGATATTCAGTTAGTAACTAAACTTATCTTTAAACTTAGTTGTTTGTAGCTCCACGTGGTCTTCATTTTTCATGAATTAGTGTTTGTATCGAATTTACAAAAATTATACGAAAAAGATCTGAACTACTTAATTGTTTTCTATTAACATACTTTCACAATTTGATGAATTTAGTTTTAATTTAAACAGTCACACGCGGTAACACATGCGGTCTGCCGGGAGCATCACCATGTCTCTGGGTGTTGCTTCTTCCGTAGATTGACTGAAAGTGAACGAGCTTGGAACGTTTAGCGTGGGTTCCCCTTCCCACGTTTTTGTCCGTTAAAACCAATGATATTGGGTTAGAGATGCAACTTCCGCCCATGCCTTGCGGTTCTTACCCCGGTAGGTGGTGCCCCTGGTGATTATTTTTTTAACTAAATACGTCTCTCATCTACATTGGACTCGACCATTGCTTTGTCACCCACTGACTCCCCTTTGGGTTGCCAGATGGACTCGTCTTCTGCGACATCAGACTGAACAGCCCTGCCTTATCTCTCTCAACACAATGCTTAGGAATGTGTTTACGTCTAGCACTACTGCTTTGAAATAAATATCTCTGCCCACTTCCTTCTTCTTGCTGGTTATTAATTTACAACGATTTCAGAATATTATTTGAATGTTTGGTCGTTGTTTTAATTAAATGTATCTATTTATTTAATAAAATAATTCATTATTTATTTAATTTAATTAATTTAATCGTCAATTTGGTGGACCTGTTACATAGCCTACACCATCATAAATCCTCAAGAGACTAAAAATTGCAAATTTCAGACTGTTGTGCAGGTAGCACTAAAAATGTCATGAAACAATATGTAAAATTGATAAAACTAATGTTATGTAAAATAAAATATTCTGCAAAATATGAAGAACATGAACATGTTACTTACTTGTCATTTTGAGCTAAGGAGAATATGTCCAATAAATGAAAAATGTAGTCTATAGTACTGGGTAGGTCACTAGACCTACCACGATAGTTGAACATTAAAACACTTTCACATCAAATAATAACATAAGTTTACATCATATTAACTAAAATAAACAATACATAAATAACACAGTAAAAATAAACATATTTCAATTACTAACAATGTCAGCAACAAACTAAAGCGATGTCCATTAGTTCAAAGCATCTGACATGCGGACTCAGATTGACAGTCGGAAATCTCAGTTGTTCGACCGGCGATGGTTTTTTATAATAATGTTATGTTATTCACCGATGTTCCAAAGGCACCAAAGTTACAAATAATAAAGTTTGACTCTTTTATTTTTTATTTTATTTATTCATAAGACGCCGATCGTCAAGATATGGGCGAATATGGATTTCGAATGAGTGTAGATGAGCGAATGTAGTCATTGTTAAAAACTAAGGCCGACTATTCCTTAGAAAGTATCATTAATTAATAGCCCAATGACAAATGAACAGCCGGTGGTTATCAGCTGATCCTTCTCAAAATGTATTATGACTCTGATTGGGATCGAACTGAGAACCTTTAGCACTGAGACCCATCCCCCCACCAAAGCTGGTAAGCGTGCCAACCGGGGGATGGCTCAAAACAAGTCGAGCGATGGGATCACGGGTGGCAGTTGGAGGGTCAAAATAACACTCGGCAGCTGAGCAAAACTAATTTTATTACCAGGCAAGCAAGAAGATATTAATCAAAACGGCAGAAGGCCACAATATTAAAATAGGCAGAAGGCCAGCATATAAAGTTGCACTTAAATAAATAACAAAACACACAAAAGCTACAAGAACAACAAACTCAACAAATACCAAAATTAACAAATTAACAACTACATGGCCTATCTGCAGCCTAGCCTGAGACACCCCAAAACGTAAGAAAAATTTAATAGGCCCCAAATAAAAGTGAAGAAAATTATAAAATTTTTGGTATCACCAATTACACCGGCAATTTGGCCCGCATCCCTTGATTCCACCGGGCCAGGGAGTAAGCCGGAATCCCTGGGCAGCTCCGAATTAAGCTAAAAGCACAATAATCCCCTTTTGGTGAAAGTTTAAAAAATTAAATAATTTAAAAGAAAATATAACACGGTACCGTCGAGTAAAAATTCACTTCAAAACCCCCCCCCCCTAATACACTTAACAAAAAAAATAAATAACAATAACTAGACCTAAACATATAAATAAATCACATAACTTAACCATAGGGACCTAACAACTATAAAATCTAAAAAGATATAACAACAAATAAAACTAATTAATTAATAACAAGAAATATAAATATAAATAAAAATTAACACCCAAAAGTTCTTTTTGTATTTCAAGTTTTTCTTTTTTTTTTTTAAATAAAAAAAATATATAAGTCCCCATGGCTGTTTTCTCACTTTGTCCAAACAGTTTTAGGCCTAGTCACCAATTACATAGTTCCACAAACTTTTTTTTTCCGCTTTTATATTATATAGCACTTCCATTTTTTTTTTTTCTTTATAAATACTTGAACAGCAAAACCCCCAGCTCAGCCGCCGGGAAAACAACATGGAATACACTGACCTGAGGACAGGAGACTTATACCACCAAGATGTAGAGCGGGTAGCGGCGCCTCCAGGCTCCAACATGGTCCTCAGGCCAGGCTAGCAGTTTGGATGGTAGAACTCCCCGGACGGCAGGCTGAGGGTAGAAACGTCCTACTCAAGGACCCTGGAGTTTTGGGAACCTTAGCCTAACATATTCTCGTGACGAACGGCTGCAGTGAACAAGTGAACAGACAGGCCAACTTGCCCGAAGCTGCTGGAACACGGAACGAAACGGAACTGGGCCAACGGCTACCAACTACGCGAAACGCAGGGCAAAAACGAATCTCAGGCAGCCTGGCAGACAATGACGAAAAAAAAAACGAAACTGTACCGGTCCAAGACCCGGTACAGCACATGAAGCTGGGATTGATCCAACTACGCTACCGACCAAAACTTGTGAATGAACTGCTTGAAAAAAATATGTTTTGACTGTCGATAACCGACAATTGCCATCACACAAACAACTTTTAAAAGTTGAAAATCAACGTTTGCCACTTCTAAGGTTAAAAATGCATCAATAGTATAAAGTCAAACATTCAAAATAAACATGTTCATTTATTAACAAAACAGCTATTATTAATTTAATAATATAAACCCAATGTTATCCTTATGGAACAATATTTTAGGGGCAGTTTCTACCCCTTAGAACTGTATCAAGATGAAAATACTATAGTTGTCCTATTTAAGATTTAAAGAAACAGTTTACAAAATTTCAGCTCTATCTACATGGGAAGTAAGAGCATTAGTGAGTGAGTGAGTCAGCCAGGGCTTTTGTTACAGGCCCCTTTGTGCAACTCGACCTACGGCCTTGCAGAGGAAAGTTCGGCCTGCGGAGTCACATTTGTGGATCTTGACATTTTGCCTCGTGAGGAAGCAACAGCCTCGCCAGAATTCTTAAGCCGTATAACCACTAATTTTGGTTTTCGTGGTAGTGGAGCCCATAAACATAAATCTGATGGTATATTAGTAAATAAGAGAAAAATACCTTTAATTTGATAATCCACTTGGGAGTGTTAGTTTAACATTACCCAATTTTGGGTTTTGGACCATATTTTTTATTTTATTAGGGAGGGGCAGAGCCCTTAAACATTGTCTCTTCAAAAATATAATGGTATAATGAGATTTAGCAGATAAATACCTAGTTTGATACCCCACTTGGGTGTTTTATTTTTGTACTACCTTTTTTTTGTTTTTCATTTTTGGAGCATACACTCCTTATTATTTGCCCTTTTAAAATCTGATGATATATTTGGATTCAGGAGAAAAATAGCTTTCAATTGATACCCTGCTTGAGTACATAACATCAGTATTAAAACATTTTTCAAACATTTCAGTTTTGGGCCCCTAATACCCCAAATTTTAAGGTTTCACCTGAAATACATATATAAGGTTTGTTACACGTGTAGAACTGTGAAGGATTGAAAATTTTACTCAAACTTAAGAAATACATTAGAGCAGTTTTGGGGTAAAAAAAGTGAAAAAGAGGAGCCATCTTGTTTAAGAGTGAAAAAAGTAAACTTTGGGAATTTTCCTGAAATTTTCAGACAATGAGCGTTAATTCAAGTAGACATATGATGGGGGTAGGATGCCGGGAAGTACCTCAACACTTAGCGTCAGTCAGTCAGTGAATCACTACATCTGATTTTGATTCTTTGACATGGCTAACCTACTTACTGTGTGTTTTAGTAAACCACAGAAAGCGCTGTTGTTTAAATTCAAGTACCCCTCTTACCAACTTTTGTCATTCTACAAAAATTTTAACTGCTGAGGAGAGGTCACAATCATGAACATATCACAAAAAGTGTGCTGATGACTTTGATCTGCTAGCGCACTAGAATTAACCTCTTCTCTACGAAGCCCTCATATGCTGGTGAAAGATTGCTCAACTTACTTCCTGACAACATCAAGAATGGAAATCAAAAGACTTTCAAGAAAAGAGACTGGCGAGTGAGGTCGTACAGATATAAGTATATCAATGAATTTTAGGTTAGGTTAAAGGGCACTAGGCCAGGAATTAGTATATTGGAGAGATAGGACATCAGCAAACTTACCTAAAAGACAAGTTCACTAACACCAGTCGGCACTGATGGCGCAGTGCTGTAACCCAGCTACTTTGGGACAAAGTGTTTGGGAGATTGTAGGGGAAAGGTTGGATGCTCGGTTCTCTTAATACCGTCATGGAGTCCGCTCAATGGTTGCTATCGGCGTGGACAGTACTAGAGAAGTCTGGGGTGTCCATGTTGGGTGGTAATTATTGTGCGGACGTTGTGTGGGGGAGAAAACTGAGTATCATGCTTGTCAATTAGCTGAAAATCAGACCAGCACTACGTGGTTCGTATTCCACGTAAAGCTGTAGGTCCCTTAGTTGCCCTGGCTGTTGGGCTATTAATAAATTGCCCTTTCTGAGTTAGTAACCAGACTACACTCATCCACACTTATCCTACTCATATTATCATTCATATTCGCCTTAAAATACCAACGTTGTGTCGGCGTCTCAAATGTAAGAATGTAACAACCACAAAATAAACACAATCTCACAAATATTCAATCTCACTGGCATTTTCTTCGGGTGAAGGGAGAGGGAGAGAAGGAGGTAGGGAGGGAGAGAGAGAGAGAGATACTGAAATGGCTTCCACTATTGCTGGGTATGTGGCTGTGGTGGGGGTTGTACATCCATAGAGCAACACTCAGG
>JAQJVL010009181.1:0-16867 GCA_035578905.1 Stictocephala bisonia
CAGTTGTAGAGTGGCCAGTTGTTGAATCTCCAGCATGGTCAGCATCGCTAAAGCATTCTAGAAGATGGCAATTTTCTCTTGATTTGTACTCAATTCCATAGTCAGCAGTACCTTTAAGGTATCTTAGAATCCGTTTTACTTTTACAAAGTCATCTTCGGTAGGGTTATCAAGAGCGCGGGATGCTTTACTAACAGCAAATGCTATGTCTGGTCTGGTTGCAGTCATTAAGTACATGAGTGCACCCACAGCTTCCCTGTAAGAAAACATATCTTTTGAACTTTTCACTTTCCCTACTTGCTCTGATTTATTTTCTTTCACAATTGGTGTGGGAGCTGGTTTACAGTCTATCATGTTAAACCTTTCCAGTACATTCCTCGTGTACGCTGATTGAGACACTTTTATGTTCCCGTCCAGTTTCTTTTTTATTTCCAATCCCAAATAGTAAGATGCAGGTTTAGAAGTGATTTTGAATTCCTTCGTCAAGCGGTCCATAAATTCTTGCTGCATTGCTGAATTGTTTGACGCTATAAGTCCATCGTCTACATAAAGTGCCACGAGTAGTTTCTTGTCATCTTCCCGTTTTATGAATAGACACGGATCAGCATCAGTATTCTTGAATCCTTGACAATTCATAAAGTTGTTAAATCTGTTACTCCAACAGAGAGGCGCCTGTTTCAAACCGTAGAGACTCTTGTTTAGCCTGCATACACGATCTGTACCATCATTGAACCCGTCTGGCTGTGTCATGTAGATTACTTCATCTACTTGACCGTAGAGGAAGGCTGTTGAAACATCAAATTGTGTTAGCGTCATCTTTTCGACAGCTGCAACACTCAAAAGTGATCTGATTGTACTCAGTCTTGCTACTGGGCTGAAAGTCTGGTTGTAGTCCACTCCTTTTTTCTGTGAGAAACCTCTCACTACCAATCTCGCTTTGAGTCTGTCAACCGATCCATCAGGGTTAGTTTTGACTTTGTATAGCCACTTGCATGTTATACATTTCTTCCCAACAGGTAGTTTCTCCAGAGTCCATGTTTGGTTTTCTGAGTGTGACTTCATCTCGCTTTCCATAGCTTGTTTCCAGTAGGAAGAGTTGTCACTTTGCATGGCTTCTTTGAATGATTCAGGCTCTTTCAATTCTTGCATGTTCATAACTGCAGACATAACGTAGTCGTCAAATCTCTTAGGTGTGATGATTGTAGATCTATTTCGTAGACTGTAATCATTTGAACTCTCAGGTACGTTGATTTCTTCCTCCTTGTCATCATTTTCCTCCGATTCTTGAGCTGTTTCCTGATTTCCATCGTCGTTTGGTTCTGGAAGTTCATGTTCTTGACACCTTTCACTAGGCAAAGGGATTTGAATCTCTCTGTGTTGGACCAATAAGGGTTCTTCGTTAAAAACAACATCCCTTGATCTTACCATTACGTTATTTTCTTGTATCCAGATCCGATAGCCACATTCATCGTAGCCTACAAGGATTCCCTTCTGTGCCTTCTTCTGCATTTTCTTTCTTCTTTGTTTAGGTACATGTGGATAACAAGTGCTTCCAACTATCCTTAGGTGCTTTATACTTGGTTTCCGGCCTATCCATAATTCATATGGGGATTTCTCATTTTCACTAGAAGGACCCGTGCGGTTGAGTATGTAAGCAGCACAGTTGATCAGTTCCGCCCATAGGCCTTGTGGAAGTGATTCATGCGAGTGCATCATGGCTCTTGCTGTCTCTATGATGGTCCTATTTTCTCTCTCACTGCAACCGTTCTACTCCGGTGTGTAAGGCATCGTTAGAGTGTGTCTGATCCCTCCCTTTTGTAGAATATTTCGGACTATGCTGTTATCAAACTCGCCACCATTATCGCTCAAAATTTATTTGATAATGTGTCCAGTTGTCTTAGCTGATGCCAGAAATAACTTAAGTTTTTCTGCGACCTCTGATTTTTCCTTCAAGAAAAATACACTACGGTATTTGGAATAGTCATCCTTGAACAAGACAAAATATTTGTAACCTGACATTGAATTTTGAAACGGTCCGCACACGTCTGTATGAATTCGCTCCCCAGGGGCTTTGGCTCGTTCTCTTGTGCCAAACTTCAACCTGTGACTCTTACCATATACGCAACCTTCACACAACTCACTAGGCCTATTCATTCTCAGTTTTAATCCCAGTTCTCTCTCAACTATGGCTTTTACATGTTTCTTGTTCTGATGCCCCATCCGCTCGTGGTAGATCTGAAGAAGGTTTTCACTGTTCGTTAAAAGATTAGCTTGTATAGGCCTATCAGGTTTTATATTTCGTACATTCAGCTTATATAAGCCACCTCGTCTGCTTCGAGACCCGACTAGCACCACTTTCTCATTTACCTGCAGTTGACAAGTTTCAGTTTTGGATACAAACGCACTCTGTAAATGCTTATCTTGTGAAGCGAGTACTGAAAACAGGTTTTTCCTTATATGAGGTACGTACCACACATCTTCTAGTGTTATCCTGTCCCGACTTCCGTTCACTTCGACGTCCAGTTCAATAGAACCTTTTCCTAAGGCTTTTATAGAATCTCCGTTGGCGGTCATTACTGTTTCCTTAGCAACAAACAGCTGAAACGTCTGAAACAAATCTTGCCTAAATGTTACATGATTTGTTGCACCATTGTCAACATACCAGCAGTCATAGTCGTCTTCAGACATCATTACATCAATTGACATGAGTGTCGTATTTGAATTAGCTTAGGCCTACTATTTTCAGGAGTAGTTTCTGAAGTTGACGGTTTTGGCGGTCTACCGTCTGCTTTCCACTTGGTGCACTGTTTTACTTTGTGCCCATCTTTGTGACAATAATGACAAAAAATTTTCTTGTTAAATTGTTTTGCTGTCGAGCTAGGTTTTACTTTCACTTGACTTTTAGTCTTACCGTCTGATTTGACAAACAAAGCTTCTTGACATTCTTTATTCTGATTATTCCTTTCCAACGCTTTTTCATACGCACGCAGTTGCGTAGTCAGGTTATCAACGGTCCGATCAGATTTTGCCATTAATAACCAGCTTGATTTAAAAGCAAAATAATCATCTGGTAACATTCCCAAAATTTTACAGATCAAAAACAAATCAGGTAGAACAAATTTGTTGTCTTTATCCTTTGATATTTCTAGCTTCAACTCATTCCACAAGTTCTTAAGCTTTGAAAGATTACTAGAAATATCTTGGTTTGGATCCCTATTGAAGCTGAAAAACTAGACATATGTCATAGGCCTTGTCTTCAGATACTCCGTCAAACAACCTGTGCAACTCTAGCCACACATCTCTTGCTGTTGAGAAACGCATCACTTTCTCAAGTGTTGTATCTGACAGATTGCTTGTAATAAGTATCATGGCTGTACTATCAGCCTTCATGACCTTTTCCAAGTCCAAGGTATACTTGGATACCTCTTGTGCTGAAGCTCCATCTGCCGTTGGCGTAGGTTTTTGCAGATTTCCCTCCACAATGTCCATCACACCAGGCTGACTCCTCAACAAGATACTTATTTTAAATTTCCATGTTGCCCAGTTCTCCTTACCATTCAGAAGTCCTATTTGTACTTTTGCAAACTCCATCTTCGTTAGCCTAGCCTACCTTTTCCAGTACTGGCCTATTAGTTTACAAAAAGAAATTACACTTACGTAACCAATGCTCTGCTACCATGTTAAAATATGGTATAAAGAACTGTAAGCATACTGCATGTTAACACAAAATGAATTTAATACATGTAGGTCAAGTCACTGTTTACATTACATCAGAATATTATAACTCGAACAGAACAACAAAAACATTTTAGATATTTGTTGAACTAAAAAAACAGCTGAGAGAAAGAATTATTGAAAATGAACACAGAGATAATACTGAATCTCAACAATAGTAATACTAGATATTTAACACTTGGTCAAGACAATTGTTTGAGTAGGCTAATGTTTTCATAAAAAAGCCCCCTCTTCACTCCTCACCCATGTCTAGCTATTACTGGCGTAAGCACAGACTAATTGTTCAGTCAGTACCTGGAATACTTATTCTGTATGGAAACGACACCATACTTGTTAGGTCAAATGTTGAATATTGTATACTTGTAAATTAGGGTAAAATTCAGGTCTACATTTCTGGGACAATAGTTTTATCCTGCAAAAAATCTAGTTCTGTACAAAAAAAGTTCATCAGATCTAAGTTAATTTTATTACAAATAGTTTTAAATAAGTTATTTTTGTAAATTTTCATGATTTCAATATAGTTTTTAAAAATTTTAAATATGACTCTAAAAACTATTTTTGTCAACAAGTTTTTTCTGCAAACCCTTATAAAATGGGCTGGTTTTTCCCTTATGGAAGGGCTTAACCAGTTTTGGGGGAAAACATTTTTGTATGTAACATAAATAAATAGCAATATGGGTACACAAATTGCGCAAAATTTTGCCCTGATCACGAATATGGCAAGCAGGGGTTTTGTAATCAGACTACTACAGTAGCTTAATAAGCATGTTAGCGCTAAAAAAGTGGCGGTTTGGTAAGCTGATATAATTTTAATAAAAAAATAATATAAATTACAACTTTCCATGGTTAAAAAAAACCTTCCTTATAAGTATTAATAATACATTTTTGCCACCTTTGAATCATGAAATCATATTTTACTTTCAAAAGAGTCTCAAAAATACATATGCCTGATTACAAAAACCAAGTTATGAGCCTAGAATTATCAACAAGGAAAACTGTCTGAACGGCAGAAAACTTCCTGAATTGAAATTAAAATAACTTACAGGTTTTTAAATTATTTTTATCAAATGTTGGAATTCATTTATTTTGTAGACCCTTTTTAAATCACTATCATTTTTGGGTAAACTGAGGTCTTTGTTTTCTGAGCAGGTAGTATTTCTCTTGTGATACCCCTAAAAAAATCTTGATGTGAAGGTAAATCATTAATTCAGTTTTTAACTCTTTCGGGTTTTTTTTATGGCCAACATCAGGTAAGTCTTCAAATAGAGACAAGGTTTTATAGTTTTTAAGAATTTGGCTGTTATAATAATATAATAAATCAGGTCTGTGGTTTATTCATTTTTAAGATGCCGATCGTAGAGATATGGGTGAATATGAGAGGTGAATGAGTGTAGAAGAATGAGTGTAGTCATTGTTACTATCTTGAGTTGGGCTTAGCTCTGAAAGGACTATTTGACCTCAGGGGTATGCGTAGTCACAATAAGTTATTATAAAATAATGTTGGTCGATAGTGCAGTTTTATACTGAAGTTTTTCTTAATCTTCAGGGCTACATTTGGTCATAATTAGTATAAAAAGTAGTAATAGCGGTTAAAATAATTGTGAGTATGGTTTCAGGTACATAACAATTCTTGTCAAACCAATAAATATGTAGGAGAATTTTAAGTGCTAAATATTGTAGGCACTAACTGGTGGTCTCACAGCGATTCTGTTCTGTTAACTTTGAAGAGTTACACATGCAATAGAGTCGGCACTTGTGGCGCAGTGCTGTAGCTCAACTACTTGGGGATAAAGTGTTTGGGAGATTGTAGGCGATAGGTTCCATGCTCGGTTCTCTTAATACCGACACGGCGTCCACTCAATGGTTGTCATCAACGAAGTTACTACTAGAGAAGCCTGGAGTGTTCATGTTGAATGGTAGTTAAGGTTCGGATGTTGTGTAGGGAAGAGAACAGAGTGTCAGACTTGTCAGTTAGTTGAAAATCAGACCAACACTACGTGGTTCGGATTCCATGTAAAGCTTTAGGTCCCATGGCTATTGGGCTATTAATAAATAGTCCTTTCTGAGCTAAGTTGAACTTAGATAGTAACAATTACTACACTCATTCATCAAACTCATTCACTCCTGATATTCGCCCATATCTCTATGATCGGTGTCTTAAAGATGAATAATAATGAATGCTTCATTGATATCATTATGTCGGCACTAACAATTGTGACATTATCGTATCTTGTATCTATAGCTGCTCAGGTATAATCTTTTTTTATCTTCAGGTAGTATTTTTTTTTTTTCAAATAGTAGGCCTTATTATTATGTTGCAGTGTTAAAATGGAAGAAAATGCTTCTGAAATTCCCAATCCTAACATTGACAATAGGAATACAGCCAAGAAGAAGTCTCGATCCACAAAAAAATCTCTGGCAATTGAAAATCAACAGAGGCAACATTTTTTAAATACGTTACTGGACAGTGATTCTCTGCCAGATAATGTAAAGGACATCTTAAAAGAAGAGGTATTTGATTTTGCTTATAAAAGTAGATCTGTAAGCTTTAATTTTGTTAATTTATACTAGTTCCATTTTTTAAACATATGAATATATATGACATTCAAATCGTGTTGAAAAGTTTCATTCGAGAAATATATTTAAATATTAGATCTGCAATCAACAGTTGTTCAATAATAGAACCCCAATTATTAGAGTTAAGCCTGAGTCTACATTGAATTTTAAAATTCAGATTAAATGGATAAAGAATAGTTACAAGTATATGTACATAACACTAGATTATTAATAAGACCTTCAAAGAAAGTGCATTATAAGTAATAATACGATATTGTAAATTTTAAATTGAAATCTGACTAAAGAGAATAGACTCATTTTCTTGCAGCAATTTCTCACAATCTTCTAAGGGCCTTTGATATAATGGGTGATGTAATTAAAAGCTAGCATTTTCTAACTAGCAATTAATTAGCAATTAGTTAGTGTTAGCATTTGGTCAAAATTAATGTGAAAAACAAAGTCCTAATTTTGGAGCAAACTCAAGACTAAATCCAAAAATTCTTAGCAATATGTAAGGGTAGCAAATGTAAGTGGTTTCGTAGATAATTCTTAGGGATCTGTTACAACACCGGGAGGGACCCCCTCTGCTTGTGATAGAATTGTCATTTAGATCTTGACAACGTTCACGTTTGTCTTTGTCAAATAATGTCACCGTATGTAAGGATGAGTAGCTCAAACTTAGGATAAGAATGTCAATCGGCATTTGTTACAAGAAAACTTAATCAAATTATGTGATATTCCAACGATGTTATCTAACACGTAGAGGACAGTATTGTTTGATGTTGAACGGTCGATGCCATGGACCATACCAAACTAGAATCTCAGTTGACTCATGAAACGTGGGAATATTTCCATTTGCTGTTGTTTGAAGAGTCTGCCACCTTTACTGTCAGTCTTAAAAAAAACTCATTTTTTCAGAAAATCGATTCTCTAACTTTCAAATCTTAAAAGTTGTTTGTTCTATATCTCATCTAAAATTATGAAATTTCCTCTGATTGATTGGCATGAACTCTGCCGTAGCTGCAATTGGACTAAAATAAAAGCTAGCAAATGATGAGTTAAAATCAAGCGTACTCCTGACCACACTTAAAAATCTTGTAGTAATTGCTAAAGAAAAATCTAATGCCGGATATTTATTTATTTTCAGTTTCTAAGCATTTGCTAAGCATTTGGAAATGTTTGCTCTTGGTACCCCAAGCATTTGCTAACCACTTATATTCACTCTGAAGTTAGCAATTGGTTGCAAAACATTTAGTTTTAGCAATTGCTAGTTTTCAATTGCTAGTTTTTATTCACCTCACCCATTGCTAATACTTTAGGATGACTTATCACTGTACAGTCTGGAGAAATTTCCTCGTATGATGATTTATCGCAATATATAGGAGTTCAGATTTTGTCTCCTTCACTTTTGGACCTGAATTTAACAGGCGTTTTTCTTTAGATTCAGTTCATACAAGAGCTTAAGATTTTAAGTTAATATGCCAGATTTAATTCATTACAATTAAACAGCACCTTATATGCTTATAGCACCAGGTATTGTATTCTTTACAAATTGGACCATGATTCCTTTAGCTTCCATGTTTCGTAGGAGGATGTGCATGTGAATATGGTGGCATTTCTTCATCAAATATTCTGATGCACTCTGTCTTATCATCCCTGATAATTTATAATATTTTGGAGGTAAGAATGAATTTCAAATTTTACCACATTTCACATATCTTTTGTTGCAATGGGATCCAGTACTGTCAAGGATCAATATCATTTCAAGTGGCAAGTTTTTCTTTATTTTAGGAATAAAACGAAAACTTGATTTAAAAAAATAGTTTTTTTTATCCAAGCAGATTTTTTACTTGTGTATGATACAGGTTGTGCTTTTTAAAGTTCTAGGTTTTGTTGACTTGTTTATTATAAGTTGTTTCTGTTTGTGCTCCCCACTTGTTGTAAAGTAAATAGAACAGTAAGGTCATTTAGTTTTTGTTTGTCTTTGTTTTTACATTGGGGTCCATTTCATCACTGATCAACAGAAAGATTTTCTTCTGTATAATTAAAAAAATATGTTTTGTGGTAACGTAGGATGGCCTCAGCATTTTAAAAGAAATTTTCCTCACACATCTTATACTGTATTGCTCTATATACCTTTTTTATCATTTATCTAGCTAATCTGAGCTTGTTATATAATCACTTTTCATCAATTGAAGACTTAAATTATCACTATTTGTCAATACTAACTGTTCCAGGCATGCATTTATCCTAATAACTAATAAGTCTGAAAAGATGTAAAAAGCAATTATTAATAATTAATTATAAACAGAATAAAGACACAATTGAAATCAGACTATAGGCCTACTAAAATATGTAAAAATGATCATTTTTATATTTTACAATAACAAAACAGTATTCTAACCTTCTGCTACATTCTTGATGCAATATATTATTAGGTTAAAAAAGAACACATTTTAAAACTAATAGCTTAAAACTAATCATCAACCGTTGACGTTTCCCTGTAACGTTTTTCTGTGAATAGGTTGTCTACACAGCCTCCTCTATTGTTACCTGTCATTCCAGATTTCCTCTTCCTCCACTTCTCTTTTCTGTATCCCTCTTCTCTCTATATCCTTCTATATTTGGCCCAACCACCTTCCTCTCTGTCTTATTCCCTTTCAACTATCTCCACTGTGCTATCAAGTGGTAATCTCTCATTTCCCAACCACTGTATACTTCTTGTTTCCACTTATCTCTTTTAGCGGTATCACTTCCAACCTCTAGTTATTTTGCTCCTTATTCTGTCTTAAGGTAGTATAATCATAGTTTGTAATTTATAAGCTAAACATATTGAGTGCTTTTGCAGGAAGAAATTAGAGGCTCAATGTTAAAGTTGAGCTCATCGGAGGTAGATAAGTTCTGGGAGCATCTGCTGGGGTTTGTCAGGAAGAAGGTTGAGGAGCTGTTGACTGTGGGAGAGGATGACAAGCAGGACGTCAGAGAAGTGGTTGGTGCCACAGTATCTCTACTACAATACAGTGCGTTAATACACACAACCTACGCTGCAGACAGTGAAAACTTCACTCAGATGGCAGTGGTACTCAATTTGGCCATGGTTCACAAAGATCTCTGCTATCCTGAAGTAAGATGCAATACAAAGGTTATGATGTTGTAAATATATTGCATTTTAAGATTTATTTTAGAAGCGTATAAATATTTAAATGAATGTGTTTCTATCTCCTCTTCTTATGATATTGGAAATGTTTATGAGTAACTAATTTCACTCATTTTGTTTAATTTACATTCACCCTTAGTTTCTCAAATTCTGTCAACAATTAAAGATGTGTCAGTTGATCTTCGTTTTTTATTAGGGATGGACGAGAGGAGATTTTTAGGTTCGGGAGGGAAACGAGAGGGAAATTAATTTCCTCCCAAATTTCGGGAGGGAAACGGGAGGGAAATTAATTTCCTCCCAAATTTCGAGAAATTTTCGGAGGAAATTTTTCCCAGCTTATCATACATTAATTTTCAAACTTAGTAGATAAAACAAATAAACCGAATCATTTTATAGTAATAATAATTAATTGGTATGTGATCTAGTAGGAAATTCAACCATTAATGTTAAGGCACATTATGTACTCCTTATTTTATTAAATCTTTTTTATTTTTTGCCTGCTATCCACAAAACAGAAAAAAATCAAACAGGTTTAGACTAAACAATAACAGATTACACACTTAATAAACAAAGCAATCTTATTTGATATAACTGAATTAAAATTGTAAATTTTAATTAAAATCATCATAAAAACTAGACATGGATGAATTCTTCAATTAATTAACTGAACTACATTATAACTAGGAACTGAAGTTGCACACAGAGCCAGCATCTTGGCAGTCCCTTCCTTATTCCCCTATTCCCCCCCCCCCCCAAATCCTCACGGATAAACTTAGTAATTATTACTGCACATGTATTGACTATTGTAGAGATGTGCATTTGTTTTAATTCTATTAATAACTGCCGCTGTAGTCATAAGAAATAAACCTCTATTTCTTCTCTGTGATTGTCAACTAATCACACAGGCGGTCGATCTGGTTTATCTGGTAGTTCCGATCACGGTAGCGAAGCTTTTGGGCAAAAGCTGGATCAAGTGATTCTACGATTCAGGCGTCATCGCCAAACACAGTCAATTGCTTTCAAAATTGTCGCTTTTCAACAAAAAATTTATTTTGTATACGCCATAAAAAGTGGATCTGTAGTTATTTTATTCAGTAATATAATAATGGTTATAATAAACCGGAAATAAGCTGTGAAATATAATCAAATTTGTAAATCTAGATGCCAAAATACCGGTAGTTTAATGGATCGATAGTAATAATTTAATAATTGTGCACCTAAATATAAATTTAAAAGTCGTTTACGATCAATTATTTTTAATAAATTATGATTGGTAATGAATGTGTGCAACTCGAAACTACTTCGATACACAGGGCCGCCCAGAGGGGGGGGCAAAAGGGGCAAATTGCCCCGGGGCCACACAGACTTAGTTCACAAGGGGGGCCACATTTCATGCAACAAAAAAGAAAATACTTAATAATCTACTAGATAGAAATGATTCAGGCCTGTATCAAAATATCAAAAGTGATATTAGGCCAGATAAGTCTTCCAGTTTTTTAAAACCAACTAAACCATTGGTTTTATAGAAACCAGGGAGCCTTTTGGAGCAAGTTGTACACTGGTCTTTGAAGTTTGTCAGCGGTTCACATAGTGGTGTGAGAGCATACGCTCTGGTTGGTGTGTGACTGCAACTGTACCCCTCGCCAGTTGTCTTGTTTGTGAACAAGTGTAAAGGCATGCAGCTTGTGAACACACCAAAATATAAATTCCAGTTTGCGAACATATAAATATACTTGAGTGGTGTGGACAGTGGGCCACCTCTATGAGATGTCCTGTTTTCGTACACTATTTATATAAAACATCTCAAAAGACCCACTAACTTTACATTTGTATTACTCAAAACTCCGTTTTTGGACGTGTTTAATACAAGGTGCACAAGAACATTTTTGTATGTTTTATTTTTTAACTTTAATTTCAAACGTATATACTACTTCAAACAAAATTGTTATACTTGTCCTAAATTCAACTCTATCTTGGCTTTTAGTGGTAGGAAAATTAATCGCTTGGTCACGTTATTATCCCTACAAAACCATTAGTTATGATATATTACTATTATAAACTTAAGATAATACAGCAATTGCGAATTGATTTGTATTTGTAGTGGTTTGTTGATTAAGCTTTTATCCTTATTTTGTATTTTTTCACAAATTCTGTTTATGTAGACAAATAATCTTGATTTAATCTTTCGAAAATCCTTTGACTCATCGTAGCACAATAATAGATCTATATAATGTGAAAACGAGTGATCAGTAACCTGCGGCCTAAAGTATGAAAATTAATAAATTGTAGTAAAAAAAGTGGAGCCCAAGAACATCACAATTAAATAAGCAAACAAAATTACAGTAAAAACATTTTAAATCTGTCATTTTAAAAAGGTCGAAAAGTCTTTATGAGAAAAGGTTCTTACAAACTTGGTTTCAAAGCTGGTAGTAGGCGGCGGCACTCCGTTCAAACGTGGTGACGTTGCACTCTTTCCCGGCACTGATCAGTTAATTTTTCAATATATGCACTAAATTTAAGAAATAGTAGTCGTATTTCAGTAGTAACTGTTTTTTGCACCCAAAAAACCCGCAGGCAAAATATACAATGTTGTAACAACGTGGCTGGAAGGGTTAAATTAATTGTCATGAAGGAAGGGTAGATCGAGAACATAGTCAATCATTAGTCTGTTTGTTTACTGTCATCCAGTAAAGAAATATTTTGTTATTGTTGTATTTTATAGAGTGATATTTCTGTAATTTAATGCGTTCTTTTGGATTTCCTAGTAAACTTTTAATTTAATTTGCTATGATTCTCCATTTAAAGATTTTGAGAGAACAAAAAGCTAAAGTTTAGGCCCAGTAATTTATGGTAACGTTTTATTGAAATCAATAAAAATAGACTATAAATGTTTCAATATAGTATTGTAATATACTACAAAGTAAATTATATATTTTTACAGTATAAAAAGAATAAATTAACGATGAAACCACTAAATTACAGTATATTTCTAGGTACTTAAATCTGGTAAATATGCATACAACATCACCGCTCGCTTACCGGATGTGCAACAATATGTGTGTATGATGCATTATATTCAACTTGCTCTACGCTATCGCGGGAGGAATTGCGTGGCATAGTATTGTCTAAAAATTATAATTTTGTTACGTTCTGTACTATTCGGATTCATCTTCCATCATATTTAACCGGTTAACCAGAGTTTACTGTACATGCAATTTTTTTTACTTTCTCTAGTGTAATGTTTCCTTTGACATTTTAAATTTACTAGTTATTATGACATGGATGTTCGTAAAGACATTTTACCAATATATTATGACATAGGTCTTAATGAAAAGAGGAGCTCTTAAGTACACCGTAATAGATAAAACAGCTTCATCATTGTTCAGATTTGTACAACTCCTTTTGAATAATATTTATTTTGTGACATTAACTTGTTGTAACTCTTTTATTGTCTGGTTTAATTTACCCTGAAACTGTAACAGGAACAGGGGTGTATTCTCAACATAATCAGTAGAGTAGCTCTTGATTAAAAACCAATTATGCCCACGTACAGGTTGTTCCCAAAGAAATAGCATAATTGATTAATGTTGTCAGTCATTAACATAACAAATCTACGACCAATCAAAATAGTTTTCATAATGTTTTACTGCCACTACGAACGAGT
The DNA here is from genome assembly GCA_035578905.1 of Stictocephala bisonia. Taxonomy (NCBI): domain Eukaryota; kingdom Metazoa; phylum Arthropoda; class Insecta; order Hemiptera; family Membracidae; genus Stictocephala; species Stictocephala bisonia. The sequence continues at coordinate 13,111 of JAQJVL010009181.1, forward strand.
AAGCCATTTATATTTTTGACAATCATTAATACAATTTATTTATCATTTGTTGCGTGATAAGTGAAATTAACTAAGATTGAACCACTGTACGTGTATTGTTGAGCGGGAGGGTCAATACCACTGTTCGTGAATGGATGTGTGGGTGTGTCAATACCACTGTCACTGTACGGATGTGTACACTGTGATGTACATCAATGATATAGTATCCAATTTGACAGACATAAATTTTACTATGTTTTATGCTGAGAAAATTGAGTTAGTACAAAATGCCTTTTATGCCTGTGAAATAAAAATTGAATAGTTTTAAAGTTTAGCACAAAGACAAACTAAAATCACGAATATAAACTAGATGTTTTAAAGTCCAACATCAATAAGCTACGTACCCAGTAGTCTACAACCTGTTTTGAAAACAATAACATAACCTCAACTCTCAGTTGACTGTTTTTAAAGCACTAGATGTTCGCGCTCGCCAGATTATTTTACTTCGTGAACATTCGGCCACTTGCTCTTTAGCTAGTGAAGCCAAGTGGCCTATACAAATTTATTGGCCCCTCCCTTACCCACAGCTAATATCATTGGCGAGGATGGCTCCTCAACTGGTAATCGAAGAGCTGCTGCGCCCAACTATGCAACTGCCTATGCAACTGACTGTGGTATTGCTTGGTTCGTTATTATTTATTTAATATTAAAGAATAGCAGTTTTGTTATAAGAGATTGATGTTATTGTAATGGTAATACTTAAGGAAATGTTTAAAAACTGTATGACAGTTAGAGAAAAACTTACCGGAGCTTCGCAGCTAGCCCTGAGAAAACGTTCATGAACAAGAATCTTAATTACTTGTACAGTAGTAATCTAACGAAAGAGATGGTAAGAATATCGTAGAATGTGCTAAAATTAAAATATCAATTATAGTATATTTGACAATCAGAGTAATTAAATTTATTTTGAAGTGATGGAAGGGGCCACATGGTAAACTTTGCCCCGGGGCCACCAAAAGTCTCTGGGCGGCCCTGTCGATACATAGAAATAGAAAGATAATCTTTTCATCACGAGGAATTTCTGACGTATTGGAGTGACAACGGTATACGTAATCGGCAAATGTATGCCTAGCCAGACGACATGCAATCTGAAATATCAGCTAAATGCCAACTGGCAACTGGTGATACAAAGTAGATTTGTGCAGCTAAATTATAAATTTATGAAATATACACAAGAAGTATGATAAAGTTTCGGTTCAATAAAAAATATGTTCCTTATTGCTAAATCCGTCCGTTTTAATAAATAAATAATAATATAATCTTTGATTTGGATTGTTTTGCATTTAACATCGACGTAGTAGTAACAATTATGATCAGGGAACCGTTCACTGAGTTCACAAATCAAAATTATCGTATTGTAATGCATTTTACACTCCATCTGTGTTACTTTCTAATCTAGTCAGGAAACCGATCGACAGTTTGACAGAAGAAAATATCGTATGCCTGCAAATGTTTCATGCACATTTGGCGATCCAAAGTGTTCACAAACAGATTACTAATTGACATTCGCTACAGCTATATCTACTTATTTTTTATTCAATTGAAAATAAATAAATATTGTTACGTCGCACGATACTTGAATGCCATCACGATATTTTATATGATATGATACGATATTTTCTTCTGTCAAATCATTGGATGATTCCCTACTCAGAGTAAACACCAAAACGGATCACAATCACCTCACAGGAAATATACGATAATTTCAATTCGGAAACGAGCAGAACGGTTCATTGTAAAATTGTATGTACGTGAGAGAAATGGACTTTTGCCATGGGAAGGAAGATTTGTTGTTTTGTTGGACAGTAAAGTGACCTGTTCTCGGGAGCAGTTTGATTGAATGATTTTACGTTACTGACACACACAAACATTGGAATATAGGCCCACTCAGTTTTCGTTCATTATCATTTGGGTTTCGGTCAACAGTTCTGTCCTATACTAGATTTGTTTAGTTGGATCATAGATTTCGGTAACTTGTTTGACCTTAATAGTTTTTTTTGAGCATCGTGATCCGGATATCTCGTTCGCTTAGATGAGCTTTGTCAAATGAACGGGTCGTGAGAACGTCACATCTACGTTCGACCCCAACTGTCGACTCCGACTGTCAGTCGTCAGTCACTACGTAACTTCACTGCCACACTATAAGCAATAAATTACATTCCACGGTAATCGAGACACAAGCCTATCATAATTTTATTAACCTTTCATTTTAATTTATATTGATTGAAAAAATCCGAACTTGACCATGAATGTCGATTATAACCGTGTTGTTGAGATCGAACTATTTAGTTGGTTACATCTTAGAAAAACTCTCGAATGGAATTCCCGATCGTAACAAAATTTCCTTCTCGCAGGACGAGAATTATAATTTCCCGGGGAATTCCCGAAATTTCGAGACTCGTCCATCGCTATTTTTTATCATACTCTCGACTTGAAATGAGTGGCGTTAGAGTGAGCTCTGATGCACACTGTTGTCAAGAGCACATTGAGTCTGGCAATCCATAACAATACATAAACAATTAAGAACAAAAATGTGTTAGACATTATAAAAAATAAGTTAAAACATTAAAACCATTGAAGGGGTTATGAGTATGGCTGGCTAATATTGTCACGCCATTGATCGTAGCATTCCCAAATTCTTCGTGATTCCAGTACTTGTAGGAGCACTCTGAAATCAAGTTGGGGGATTCAGATAATGGACTATAGTTTCTTTCAAAAGAGGAATACTCACTAACAGTAATACAGATTTAATTATTTTGCTCTTGATGTGCACACTATTTTCATGGTCCAATCATCTCCTGTCAGCCACGACCTGACTTGTCCTCTCCATTGTGGGCTTGGAGAGTATCTTCAGCTGAGAGCTTCAAAGTTCCTACATAAATGTAGTACAACTTTAAATTATTTTATGTACCTACATCTTCTTTGTTTTCGCTCCAGATCTGAAGAAGTAAAAAAATGTCCTATGATAGTCGGTGCTGAGTTGTTGACTATGGATTGTGCACTGATTAAAGTAGTTGTTTTTCTCTTATTTGGAGGGCTCTATACAACTTGAACAAGTTATACTGAGTGCAGTGCAATAATGTTTTAGGGAGAGAAAAACGCTACAAATGCTTCAGTTCATGTATCATTTAAATTTTAGTATTAGTTAATTTGTTTTCATATTTCAATTTACAAAACAGCAAAGCTAAGAAAAACACTTTATGATAAAGTTTTTAATGTGTACAAAGTTAACACATTTAAGTTTTTATATATTTTTATATTGGATTTTATAATTAGTATATTGGAGAGATAGGACATCAGCAAACTTACCTTAGAAGACAAGTTCTTACCTTAGTTGATGCAGTTTTTTCAGTTGGTATATATCAAGTTTGCTGATTGGGATGGGGTTGAGGGGAAGAGGTCTATCTTATATTCAGATTAGGTGGGTCACGGAATTTTGTTATCCATTGGTGTGCTAATTCTATCCTTCGGAGTTGGTAACTATTGGCATGGGAAGGAAGGGATCTGATTACTTTAGTGGTATAACACTGATCAAAATTTTGGTTATGGAGAAGAGTATGGACAGAGACAGGTTTTTCAGGATTTTGGATTTTGCAATCATGTCTATGGCTATTCATGCGTTTTCGAGGGGTTTCACTGGTAAGGCCGATATATTGGGCAGGACAGTGCTGGCACTGGAGTTGATAAATTAAATTGGTGGAATCACAGGAGTAGTTTC
>JAQJVL010009182.1:0-16885 GCA_035578905.1 Stictocephala bisonia
GGACAGTTGTGCAAAATTAAAACTGCAGCTACAAATTCCAAAACCCAAACCAGTTCATTCAAAGAAATTTTTAGCATGGAAAACCTCGACCGTCTAAAAAATGAAACTTGATAAACAAACCTGTGGAAGAGGTATATGAAGCACCAAAATGCCGAACAAGCATATAACGCATTCATAGAATTATGACAAATGCGCTAAATTATGCTTGCCCAAAAAAAATAGTAAGGACAAAACCAAAGAGAAAGCAAAACATTCTATATGATGACGAGGTAAAAATATTAAAAGAAGAATTTATGGAATCCCTTCATAAGTATGAACTCACAGGAACCGTAAGAGACAAGGACAAAATGGTTGATAAAAAGAAGGCATATGACCTAAAACTGAGAGATCTAAAGCGTAACGCAACCACTGATCAGATTAGAAAGTCGGATAATAAACCAAAAGTACTATGGAACATCAACTCCCAGAAAAATGGAAACCACTTCTCAAACAAAGCATTACGGTTGGAAATAGAAGGGAAAATGGAAGAAAACCCAGCTCTGATTGCTGAACATTTGAACAACTTCTTTTGCAATATCGCAAATATAACACTAGAAGAAAATAAAAAAACAGTTTCAAATGCTGAACATCCAGTGGAAATGTCCTCCAACCCTGGTAAATATAACCTCTCACTTAATCTAACACCAACTGATGAGAAAGAAATACTAGAAATTATAAGATCACTGAAGCCAAAACTCTCATGTGGTATTGATGAAGTTCCATCAAAGGTGGTGAAGCACTGCGCAGAACAGTTAGCCCTACCGTTGGTTAGTATAACCAATAAATCCTTCAGCAATGGACAGTTTCCTTCATTGTTAAAAGTGGCAAAAATCTATCCTAAACACAAAAAGGGATCAATGGCCAAGACAGAAAATTATCGCCCCATATCGCTCTTATCCAGTTTTGCAAAAATAATTGAGAAGACTGCGTTAAAAAGAATGCTAGCACACCTGGAAAGTCAAAATATATTAACAACAAATCAGCATGGCTTCCTACAAGGGAGATCTACTATCACTGCATTAACAAGTCTTGTAGAGCATATAACAGATGAATTAGAAGAACGAAAGTATGTCTCGGCTGTTCTCCTCGACTACAGCAAGGCGTTTAATTGCTTAGGACACGATCTAATAATAAATAAATTGTCATCACTGGGATTTCAAGGCACATCAAAAAAATGGATAGCTAGTTACCTTAAAGAGCGCAGCCAAATTGTTGAAGTCCAAGTGTCTGAAAATGGGAAAAAATCCTCATATAGATCTAAACCCCTGCCAGTGACCAGAGGAGTGCCACAAGGGTCAGTCTTAGGTCCTTTCCTGTTTGTGCTATTCACAAACGACTTTCCAAGTTACATTGGCAACAACAACTTAGAGACGATCATGTACGCAGATGACACGACACTCATCCTGGCTAGTGACAATGTTCAAGATCTGCATTCACATATTTTATTTTCAAACGACAAAGCTATAAAATACTGCCTACAGAACAACTTGGCCATAAATCCATCAAAAACTACTCATATAAATTTTAGTAGAAGACACGATCCCCTTCCAGAAATCCCACATGCTCATTTAGAGAATCAAGCAAAATTACTAGATATAACCATTGACTGCGACCTCACTTGGACAGCACACATACACAATTTGTGTAAATTATTAAGTTCAGGGCTTTTTGTTATAAAAAGAATCATGTGGATTGCAGGGCTAGAAGCGGGAAGAACAGCTTATTTTGTGCTAGTAGAGTCGCACCTGAGATATGGACTTACTGTGTGGGGCGGAACATCTGTATATAATCTTAAAAAAATTTTGACCATTCAAAAAAAGGCTATTAGAACGCTTGCAAGTTTAAATCCACTAGACAGCTGCAGAGAAGCCCTTAAGTCCCTAAAAATTCTAACAATCATTGGCCTATACATCCTCTCCGTAGTCACATATATAGATAAAACTGCAAACGAAAGGGGGGAGGATATTCACACATACAACACAAGAAGAGCCATAGACTTTATACTTCCACAACACCACACTACCCAATACAGTAAAAAACCTTCATACGCAGGACGCAAGATATACAACTCTCTGCCGAAGCATCTGAAAAACCTCAGTGGGAAGAAGCTCAAGAAAGGGCTACAAGACTGGCTAGAAGAACGACCCCTATACACAGTAGGAGAATACTATCAACTAACAAAAACTTTTTTGTAAAGGAAGCATAACTTTTTAACAATGACGCCATTATACTTCTTAAAGAGTGTATAAATAAAGAATTTCTGATTTCTGATAAACACTTGTTAAAAAAATATATAAAATAAATTACCTCTGTCAACAGTTCAAATTTGTTGTGAGTGTCAACTGTTGACAGAGGTAATCTATTTTATATAATCTTAGAACAGTTCAGGGATTAAATAAACGGTTTTTGAATTAAAAAAATAAATAGTAAAATATTAAATAATTCCACCACATATATGGACAAGTCAGTAAACAAAACACACATGATCTTCTAAACAATAAATTGTTAAATAATTCCCACATGGGATGTCTAGGAGCCTCTAGAATTTTCCCAGGGTTGAGACCGGTACCAATCGATTTCTCATGGTTAGAAACCCCCCAAACCAATACAAAATTAAAAATCCTTGTAGCAAAAAAATTTCGTTTGGATGTGGCCTGTTTTAGATAGTAAGATTATTATTTTTACCCAAGACACATTTTACATGAACCTAACATAGCCAAACTAAATAATGTACAGCCTTCAAAAGAAGATATTTGGGTGCCTAGCCCACAGAATGGTGTGGTGGCTTTCTTTGGGTAAAATATATGCTAATTCATTTTCTGTGGTTATTAGTTGCTTTTACAAGTGCGTATATGACGTATATTCGCAATTGCAATTCGCAATTGAATTCATTGTAAAAGTAGTTTTTCCATTATATATCAAGAAATAATTTTCATAGAAACACTAATGATCGAGTTTACATAAAAAATGTTTTCTGAGAAAAAGGTGGGTTAGTGCAATTTACTTGCTAAAATGACATTAAATGTCGTGGGTTCTTTTTAGGATTGGATTCAAAATGTTCAAGCTGGCTCTGGGAGGTGGAGTGTTATCAATTGTTCTTGGTCTGTTAACATACAATTATTATTTTGTGAGTATGGTTTGAGAGTTACTAAAAGAAGTCATTATGTGTTAGAATTTTTCTGTTTGGTATGATGTTCTCTTCTTGCTAATTTGTTAAACAAAAATCTTTTGAGCAATTAACGAAATCTCCATTGGGTAGTATATTATTGATGGCCCAGGCTACCTTATTGAATATTTTTATCAGTCAGTAGGTTACAACATGAATCATTCTGTTGGATTGATTGACTTGAAAAGTATGGAATACGATACAAATATCAAACACATCTAAATAGACCTGTTGTTATTATAATGTAGTAAGAACAATATAAAATTATTTATGTTAAGTCCCTTCAGTTAGTAAAAAAGTCACTAAACCTATAACAAAAATGTTTTCTTCCAGATAGACCAATTGTAAAAAAGCAGAACTTAAACAAGCAAAAAATGTGCAACAAAACAAATAAGTTAAATAAAAACTAAGTAACAAAGTCATTCACCTTTATGTACTATAGCAATAGTTGAATGTAATGGTTAATTATGAATGATTAAAGTTGTAATGCACACTGTTCGCGCAAAAATTATGTGCACTCGAGTTTTAAGATTGTTTTCCAAGAATCTTAGAGGCCTATGAAAACTCCAATCATACCATTTTTTCCTTGTTTAATTGTGCGTTATGACAAATGAATTTCAAAATTTTATAATAAGTTCTGATAAGTTTTCTCTTAGAACAAAAATCTTAGTACTGTAATCTTAACTAGTTTTCACTGTACATCAAATTTACACCGTTATAACTCGAAAACCCGTTCATGAAGCGCATATATATTTTATTACGTGGTTGATAGAAATGTTTCCTATAATTTTTATATATTTTTAGAATTTTATGTGTTCAAGAAAAAAAGTTCATATCACTTACATGGAACATTCTGTTCTTGGCTTCTAGAGGTCGTAAAATTAATTATTTGATCTTTTTGAATTGCTTATTACATACATAGTTACGATACATAGTTTTCAATTGTGTAAGTAAATTCAGAGATTTTATATTGATTCAAATCAATTTAAATGTATAAATTTAAACTTATTTTAAATTGATTAAAAACCTATTTATATTAAATTTTATAACTTGCTATGATAATGTAAATGGTAGCACGAAAATAAACAATTATTCAATTTCATTATTTACCCAGTCATAGTACAAACCTGTATGAACCTTTACATTGGATTTAAAGCATATCCTGATTTTTATTGAATGTAAGGTTAATTAAATTCATGTTACCATTGCACAAATCAGGTATTTTCCATAAACATGATATTGCATATTTCAACATGGCATGAAAATAAATTTACCCCTAAAATACATACTGTAGTAATGTGCAAAATAAAATATTGTACTTGCCTTGAATCAGAGATCAAAGGCTAAACAAACATAAACTTGAAAAAAATGTATCTCCAAATACTAAGAAACAATATTTCGCCCTCATACTCATCTTAAACTCAACATATAACTAGGAAAAATATAACACACATTTTTCTTGTTATGTTCTTCTTTCTAAACATTCAATGGTTTTATTTATTCTTTAAATGAAATTAATAAGATTAATTTTCTGACAGGTGAGTAATTGTCAAGAACCATAATAATGGTTTCAATCATGTGTAGCTGGCGTGTCCAAAAGTTCGCAGTCCCAATGCTCTCTTTTGGTTTTGCATCAGTTAAAGCTGTAAGTGAAGACTAACAAAGCTTTAACTTTGTCTTAATTGTTTGTAGCTCAGTTTATTTCCTTTTTTTAACATACATACATACGACCATTCTTTATAAAGATTTACTTTTTAACAGATATTTTTGGCTAAATTAAAATATATTGGTACTTTTGCGTGTTTGTTTCTTTTATTTATTTACTTTTTTCACAATAAGGAGCTGCATTGTTTTGATTGTCTTTCAACCAAGTTGATTGAACATTTTTCATACACAGTAAAAATATAATTTATGATATAATTGTGGAAGACAACATTTGGCTAGTAATTTTGTTTGACATTTAAGTTTTGTGCTAACAATTAGAACTTATTAATTAATAATAATTAGTGCATGAAATTATTTTAAAGCAAGTTTAAGTTGTGTTTTATTTTTATAATTCTTTGCAGAATTTTGCATGTTTGTAGTCTCCCTTTAATATTATTTTTAGTGTTCATTATAGTATATAATTTAAAAAATGTAAATAAAATATGTTGATATCAAACAGGACAACTATCAGGATGTCATTTAACTGAAATCTTGTTGGATTATTATATGAAATAAAATTTGTTGCTCAACATAATTAGGGTTTTCTGTAGATGAAATTGTATGGGTTTACAAATTTAAATTTTTTCTTCTACCTAAAGGAGTACTTTTTCAAAATTGTTAAATGAACTTTAATTTTTGCTATAATAAATTTCAATTGTTTAACAAATTCTGTTTGGCATGTGTGGCTTTTTAGTTTGGTTTTACAATTTTTTAATTAATTTGTTATTACATCACACCCTTTTGCATATTGTATATGTCTGTCAACAAATATTGATCATAGAAATATTTTTAAAGCTTATGTATTTATATTTGTTAATAAAGGTAAATTATTTGATTTACTTTTTTTAATTTTTTACTTTTTTTAAATCTATGACGATAAAATAGTATATTTCATAACAAGAGTGGAAAATGGGATTTTTGCATGTTCGAGACTTGTCCGAGGACTTCAATTGGTCAAGAACATGCAAAACATTTACAATTGAGTTTTGAACGACATTTTTCACAATACTACTGAACAAAAAATGTTGGAATGTTAACTTTTTATTTAATTAGGAACATTTTAGGATCATTTTATAAAATCAGCTCTACTATTTTAAATGCACATTTAAATTAATTGTACAGTTATGATTGTTGGAAATAGATATTCCTTTATTAGGAATTTTATTCAATACATTCAAAATATTGTTCTCTGTTTGATGACCACTTTCCTCACCTGTTTCCTCAAAAATATCATCAAATAAACCAGCATAATGTCATCACTTACGGAACCGTGTTCTACATTTTCCTTCTCCAGCCACGAACAAAACTTCTTGTACTCTTCATTGTATCTTTCCTTTGATTTTTTAGGAAGAAGATCATGTATCACTTCCTCCGCTCTACTTTTTAACGACAAGGCCACAGACACTTCATTTTCAGTTGGGAAAACGATAACAAGAATGTTTTTAAAAGCTTTAGAAGGTTATTAAGTTGTTGATAGTGGAAAATTTTCAAATGTAAACAATGTTACTTTCACACTCAAAGTAATTTCTAAGGAGAAAGTCAAACAATTTTTTATTTTTGAAAAGTAGATATGCAAATCCTTATTTGTTCTATCTACTTATTGTTAAATTTATATGTGCAGTTTTATAATTTTTTAACTTTATTAAAGCCCAGTCTACAATAAAAATCTTAAGTTTTGAAAGAGAATATATAATTTATCCCTGTTTGTAAATGACCTCACATTGACTTTTAGTAGTAATCTGATTTATTATTACTAAAGGTATTTTTACTTTTGTTGTATATGATAATTATTCATATATTTGAAAAGGTTAGTTAATCAGTGCCTTTGAACTGTTACTTTTTGAACCACATAGTATATGAAATGATAAAAACTATCTGATGTAATAATTGAAGTCAGTACATTTGGTGTTTACTCTATGTAGCATTTCAGTTTTATGGTTAGATTGTTGAAATAGTGAGTAACAATGTAAACAGACAATTATCAGTGGTTGGCCTCTGATATGCCAGTCATGATGACTCATAGCTAGTTTATTGGTGGCTTATAAACTTTCTGCTTGTCAGTGTATTAGCATCCTTCACAACTAGCATAGTACTAAGAGCTTCTGGATCTTACAACTGCTCAACTGTAAGTCCTGCAGTATTAGATTCTATATTGATATTATTAGATTTAATATGACCAAACACTTCTAAGTTAAAGGTTTTTCTCAGTTTTAGTTGAGTGAATACATGTCTTGTGTTTGGATTGTGAAAATCCAAGAAATAATTACATAAAAGTGAATAATTACTAAATTGACGTATTTGTCATTAAACCATTTTATTTAATATAATTAAATCAATAGATTAATTTAATATGAAATTCAAACATTAAACTGAGAATATATTTTCAAAATTTGTTTCAGTATCAATAACAAACTTGTTTACATTGGTGATATTATAATTGTTATTTTACAGCTTAAATTAAGTGAAATAATTTTAGGCTAATGAAATCTTAACCTTTAATAACTTATACCAGATATATATATATATATATATATATATATATATATATATATATATATATATATATATATATATATGTGTGTGTTTTGTTATTGTATTGGCAGTTGGTAAGAGATCATATTTTAGGTAAATGCAGTGAACTGATTAATTTACATCAAAATGGTATCTTAACATTCTAGATCTTCTGTTAGGTAGTCTAGAACTTGAAATGTTCTCCTATGTTCTGCTAAAGATGAATCAAAGTAAAAAAAAAACAATATATCTGAGCATATATTTATGATATGATTAGTTGCCCAAACTTAAAGACCAATTTTTTAAAATGCAATTTTTTCTAATAACAATAACTAAAAAGAACAAAGTTTCAATGAATTATTATTTAAAGTTTCATACATTTTTCTCAAGAAATTTATTTTTTGAAAATCTTACTATGCTTGTTATTATTTGTGCCAAGTATAAGCTACAATAAATTAAAACCCTTGTAACAAGTATTAGACCTAGTAGATTTTTGTAAATAGTTCCAAGATAGCTAAAATTTGCCTAATTTGATGTGAAAAGAAAACTTGGTGTAAACTTTTCTGCATATTTTGACATTTTATTTATAAGTATGTAATAAATGTTGTGTAAGAATCAATGCAAATCGTGCTTATGTTTCATTATGTTTTGGGAGTGTTGGTGGCCAAGCAGTTTAAGGAAACAGAATTGTTTGTCTGAGTTAGAGTTTTGCAGGTTTAAATTCTGGCCTTGACTGGAAGTTTTTATAATAATATACTGTTTTGGTTCTCCATCTTATTCCGTCTGAATAAGTTTCGCACACAGGCCAACGGTCTATTAGGAATGGATAGAGTTAAACTGTTTTATATTGGAGCTGTTATTTAGTTACCTTATTTTAAATAGTACATACTTTCATACTTTTTATTTAAAAGAAGGAAGAAATATACGAAAATATATTATAACATAATTACAAAATGCTAAAATTGTACTATTATATAAAGTTGTTTACAAAGCATATTCCAAGAATATACCTTTTAGTCAAGAAATTGTAATTGTAAAGTACAGTACAACCTCGGTTATCCTGCCTAATGTGGCGAAGGTCAAGCCGGATACGATAAAAGCCAGGTAAAACATAAGTCATAAATAACTCAAGGCAAGTCATAATAATTCAAGGTTTCATCAGCTCGATGAATGAAATGCAGCTATTCATTTCAACATTTCACAATATTGATTTCATTTGTTTGAACGAACATTGGTTATCAGACAGCAATATTGCTCTTCTTAACACATTACTAAACTATAGCTCAGTTTTTTATATTCGAAAAAGTACTGTCCGTGGTGGTTCTTGTATTTTAATAAAATCGACATTAAAATTTAGAGTAAGGGAAGATTTAGTTTTTTTAAGTGAAGATTTCAATTTTGAAGGAACTTACATTGAGATTACAGACCATCGGCTCATCATAGTTTCAATATACAGAACACACAAAACCGGCGTGTCACCTTTATATGTTGTTGCTGAATTAAGATAATTGTTAGAGATCTTATCCAAGGAAAAAAATAAGAAAGTAATTATATCATTTGATATGAACATTGATTTGCTCTCTGAAAGATCTTGTGTGAATGAATTTTTAGATAGTATTCACCTTTTTGGTTATAAACACTATTTTAACACACCTACTAGAGTATCTAATGATTCAATGACATGTATTGATAATTTTATTTCAAACTATAATGTGCAAGCTACTGATAACTTTAGTTATGATTTATCTGTATCAGACCACAGAGCGTTGTTCTTGCGAATTGAGGTCCAAGGTAATAAAAAAAAGGCTGTGTTGAAATGTAAAAGGATTTTTGATGATTTAAGTAAATATAATTTTATGGATAAATTAAATAGCGAATGCTGGGGTTTTGATCCTTTGAATTCTGTAAACACGAATGTTGAGTATTTTATGGGAACTATGTTAATGTGCTTTGAACATTTTTTTCCAGTTGTATGGTGTGTGGAGAGGAATATTAAGTTTAAGGATTGGAGTACCAGGGGTATAAAAGTGTCAAGTGTAAAAAAAAGAGAACTTCATTCTGAACTCAAAATTAACAATGACCCAAATTTTCATGCACATGTAAAAAAATACAAAAAAATCTTCAAAACTGTAGTAAAGAAATCTAAGCAGTTAAGTAACATTAAACACATTAAAAATTCTAAAAACAAATCAAAGGCACTCTGGTCCATAGTAAAATCAGAATTGGGATTGCAAAGCAAAAACCAACCGGAGCTGGAAACATTTTTAATTAATGAGTCAATACCAATAACTAAACCAAAAGAAATAGTAGACGGATTAAATAAATTCTTTACTGGCATGGCAAAAAATGTTAATACAAACCCAAGTTCAATTTATGACTCACTTACAGTAAAAGCCATAAACAGCAAAAAAATACAGCTATTCCAGTTTTCCTTTGTTACAACAAAACATATACTTGAAACTATAAGCAGCCTAAAAAATACAAAATCAGTTGGATGAGATCACTTTCCAATTTTTTTATTGAAGAGATTAAAGTATGAAATAGCAAAGCCTCTCTGTGAATTAATAAACTTATCTTTTTGGAAAGGCGAATTCCCAGTCTTGCTCAAACTAGCCGTGGTTACACCAATCCACAAAAAAGGCTGTAGACAGCTTCCAGATAATTACCGACCTGTATCGGTATTAAGCTCATTCAGTAAAGTTTTTGAAGCTATTGCTAATAAACAGTTTTCATTCTACTTATCTCAATGCAACCTTCTCACAGAATGTCAGTTTGGTTTTCGAAAAGACAGAAACACAGAAACTGCAGTAGCTACATTTTTAAACAATGCAGTGAATGCCTTGGACAGGTCTCAGCAGACAGCTGGGATATTTTGTGACCTGTCAAAGGCATTTGACTGCGTAGATCACACAATTCTTCTTAACAAACTAAATCAATATGGTTTAACTAAAAGTGCTCTTCAGTGGTTTGAATCATACTTAACTGGCCGTAAACAAAAAAAAATTACTATTGATAAAGTTAAATTTGAATCAGATTGGAACGCCATAACAGCTGGTGTACCTCAAGGCTCAATTATGGGACTTACATTATTTCTTACTTATATAAATGACTTGCCTTCAAACATAGAAAATTGCCATTTAACTCTTTACGCTGATGACACAACAGTTCTTCTAAAAAGCAACTCAAAAGAATCTCTTTGCCAGCAAATAGACACAACTTTAAAAGATTTAAATACTTTTAAAAATAATCTGGTTTTTTAAAAATAATCTAAATCTAAACCCTAATAAAACCCAATTACTTAATTTTCAATTAAAAATAAAAGAAAAACTCCCTGGAATTTTTTTAAATTAATAAACAATTAGCCTGGCAATCTTCCGCAAACTTCTTAGGGATATGTACTGACCAAAATTTAAATTGGAAAACGCATATACAAAAGATTAAACAAAAATTGAATTCTGCATGCTTCTCAATTAGAATATTAAGGGATTGCGTAAATATTGAAACATTAATGGTGGTCTATTATAGTTATTTCTTTTCAATAATGAAATATGGACTTATACTATGGGGTATTTCCACCAAGTCAAATGAGATTTTTACACTGCAGAAGAAATGTTTAAGAATAATAACTAGATCAGGCTATAGGAGTTCTTGCAAGCCACTATTCCAGAGACTAGAGATTTTAACACTTCCATCTTTATATATGTATGAAGTTTTACTATTCACTTTTAAAAATTTGAATTTTCATATTAACAATAGTCTAAATCATGGCCACCAAACAAGAAACAAGGATAAGCTGTTGCAGTTTCCTCAATATAAACTTACTATTTTTGAAAAAAACACCATATTATATGGGTATACAATTTTGGAATAAGCTGTCTCTTTCACATGTTCCAGATATAAACATTTTTAAAAACAGTCTAAAAGTATTTTTTCTAAAAAAAACTATTATTCAATAAATGAATTTTTGGAAGATGAGAATGTAGCATTGCATTAAATTACATTAGTTCTATTTTATTTATAGACTATAGTTTAGACCTTAGTTTTATTGCTGACAAACCACCTGTTTACTTCAGATTACATCTGTATATTGTAAATGTTATGTGGCAATAAAGAATTGGAATTTGAACTTGGTTTTATCGGAGAAACACGTATAGTAACTGATAATAGACAGCACGTGTAAGGAGGGACCCTACAATTGCGTGTGACACAACGTACTGTGCAGCAATTGTAATGAAACGAACAATGTTTATTATGATCACCAACTTTGACGTTGCTTCACAATACAATACGAAAGATATTTATGTACCACTTCCCCCACTCTTGAAATGGACTTTTCCAGCCAGCCACACTGAACAAAAGTAAACAACATTACCAGCTCTGCCTGGCGCATTATTAAATTATTACACAGTAACAAGCGACCGCTTGTCTAGAGAGAGTAACTAGTCTGTTGACTACTTGCTATTGACTAGTATACAGCGTAATGCAAAACCGATACACTCGTGTACGACATTTGCATTTCAAAACTGAAAGGCACTTCTGATTAATTGTAATTTTATCTTATAAATAGTTTTTATTGTTATCTACTTGTCGAACCGGATAACAAGGACTGCAGATAATCGAGGTTGTACTGTTTCTTCTTATACTTTGAAAAAATAATATATAACTACGACAAAATATATCACTTGATACATTTCTGAAATAGCATGTCACATTACATTAATTAGAATGTTGTTAAAAATATATATGATTCCTATATACCTATGGTCTGAGAATGGTTGTCAAGGTTCAGATGTTGTGTAGGAAAAAGAACTGAGTGTCAGGCTTGTTAGTTAGTTGAAAATCAGACCAACACTACTTGGTTCGGATTCCACGTAAAGCTGTAGGTCCCTTAGTTGCCCTGGCTATTGGGCTATTAAAAAATAGCTCTTTCTTAGGAATGGTCAATCTTAGTTAGTAACAATGACTACACTGGTTCATGTACACTCATTTGTCCCTCATATTCACCCATATCTTGAATATCAGCGTTTTAGTAATGAATAATTAATAATGGTTAACATTTTTAAAGCAATCAACTAACATAATATTTTTCCTGTTTGCTCATATTTTTCAATAAGTTTTTGTAGTGTGATGAAGTTTTTCAATAAACTAATTATAACCCCAAAAATTGGTTAGAATGGTGTAAATTATGCAAATATTAACATTTTATATATAAAAAAAATTGAAAGAAACACTATTTCAAATTATTTAAATCTGTCTGTAGTTGCTATGTTAGAATTTCTCTGGAATATATATACTGTTTTTCATGAAATATTTTCTCTTTATTTGCCTAAGAATGTTATTAGAAATTTGGAAATTACTAAACTTAGCCTCATGGTTTTGAAAGTCATGTTAATTATGTTATTGTTACAGGCAATATTTCGACTGAAGATTAATTTATTTTGTTATGACTTAGCTTAATCTGTTAGTAATTGTTCTACTGAATATAGTTGACAATTTAGATTGAGAAAAAATGAAAAAAGTATGTTTTCTGCAGGGAAGCACAAGTATTCAGCAATTGAGAATAGTGGTAAAAATAAAAATATTGTTGAGAAAAAATTTGCTATTTCCTAACATGTTGAAGAAATCCATTTATATGTTTTGTAAACCAACTAAGTGATTTAATATGTTTTGGTTCTTTGCTAGTTAACATAGTACAACAATCCAGAAGAAAATGGTAAACAAACAAAAATAAATTTTAAATAAATAGGAAAATAAAGTTTTGGCACTAATGGTAGTAGAATGAAATTGAATGTTTAATAAACTACAATGGTATATGGTTCGAGGCGTGTTTTTAAAGTGAGTACCGTTTTGGAATCCCACCGCTGTAGCTCTGCGGTCTGCGTTCAGCGCATGGGTGCTGGGTACTACTATCTGTTGGCAACCCACGGTCGCCGTTACGAATCCATTCGTATTTAAGGTCACTTATGACTGTTAAAAACTCATCCTCCAAAATTAAAAATGCGGCCAACTGTACAGTACATGTTATGATAAGTTTTCGTAACGCTACAGGAACGCAGCTGATATTCATTGAGAGTCTGTGAAGTTTATTGAGAAAACAGATAGAGTGATGGATTGTTTGGAAATGGGCGAGAGCTTTTAAGGTAGCCGTACGAATGTGCATAATGAGGAACAAAATGGGAAACCTTCACTCATTACTGATGACTTGATGCAAAACGTTGATGAAAAAAGTCAGAGAAAACAGACGCTTTACGCTTTAGTGTGTCTTCAAGTGTCAAGATGTGCGATTTCTGAAGTTGTAACAGAAGGTTTGAAGTACTGAGACTTATGCTTACGCTAGGTTCCCAAAATGCTGATTGAAAATCACAAAACAAATGTTTGGTGAGAATTACAAAAACAAGCTTTTAACCAGATCTGTCACATTCCTAGATCATTATAATCATGATGGTTACGATTTTTAAAACTAAATTGTCATGGTGATAGACTCATGATGAATGTCAGCTGCTTTCACGCCCTAAGTGTTACGAAAACTTATCATAACATGTGCTTTACAGTTGCGGCATTTTTAATCACAGGATGCATTTTAAACAGTCATAAGTGACCTAAAATACTGTCGAATGGATCCACAACGGCGGCTGCAGCTTGCCAACAGATGGTAGTACCCAGCACGCATGCGCTGAACGCCGACCACAGCGCTACAGTGGCGGGACTCCAAAAAGGTACTTACTTTAAAAACACGCCTTGTATAAGGACACTTGAACAAACTACACAGTTGAAAATACTTCTACTTTTTCTTAACATCCTAAAAAAAAAAAACATTAAAAGTAACTAAAAATGTTATCCAATACCAGATAGGAAGAAGTTGAAATGTTATGAAATCGAATATATAAGTGGTCTTTTGTTATATATTACAAGAGTTTTGATTTCAAGCTGTTGGAAAACACTAAATTATTTCAATAATTACTAGTGAAAATATATAAGAAACTTCACACTGATGATGTATTAATTAATAAAACATGTAATCTTTGTTGCCATTATTGCGGTATATGATATATTGTATCACTATAATAACATTATTTGATTACTTGCCCTTGGCTAGGTTATAATAAATATTTTCTCTCAATTAAGCCTCGTTCCATTATAAAAGAGTTAAAATAAAGCAAATACATATTAACAACATGAAGAATTAAGATAAAAACAAACTTAAGAAATAAAAGATTTAGATTTTTTGGACATGATGATGTAAGACTCCATATTCTACAAAGGTTACCTAGAGGAGAAAAATATTGATTTCTAGCAATTATTTACTGATTTGATTAGTCATTTTACAGCTTCCCTTTATAAGGGCTATGTAAAATATGTTTTAAGAATAGGCGATTTTTAAGAGTAAGAAGGTAAAATTGAAAAAAATCATGTGAGTGATGTTTTTTATTAAATGGCCATAGTTTGAACAAGTGATTCAAAATTATTGTCCTGAGGAAGCACATACCGTAATTATGTCTTGCTACTTTAATATTGCATTTTTGTTAAATTGCTTGAACATATGTCCTTATCAATGCTGTTTTGCAATACATCAGGTCAGCCAATGTTTCGGCCTCGATACAGAAAGTCATCATTAGGTCGACAGACTGTAATTAACTGCTAACACTACTGATGACTGTAAGTAACTGCTACCCAGTCAGTGGTGTTAGCAGCTAATTAAAGTCTTTCGCCCTGATGATGACTCTCTGTATCAAGGCCGAAATGTTGGCTGTATACGGTGTAAAATGCATGGAGTTTATTGACATGGCCATATCTGGAAGACCAAGAATTTCTACAAAATAGTGTTGAACTAGGAAGTTTATCCAGGAATAATATCAAGAGTGTCCTAGCAAAAATGCTATATCATATACATTATCTACTGGCCCATTTGCCACTAATGTTTGTAAAATTTTCATTTGTGTCTCAAGTGGTTTTTATGTTTATATTTGTTAAATGTTCTCAACCAGGGACTTGTATGTAAATACATTTTATTCATATCCAGTATATTATATCATATAGCTTTCAAAACAATCAAACAAATTATTTTAAAAATATTAAAATAAACCAGGTAACAAAATCTAAATAAAATAAAATCAACAGTACAAAG
The DNA here is from genome assembly GCA_035578905.1 of Stictocephala bisonia. Classification (NCBI taxonomy): domain Eukaryota; kingdom Metazoa; phylum Arthropoda; class Insecta; order Hemiptera; family Membracidae; genus Stictocephala; species Stictocephala bisonia. Next base: position 15,546 of record JAQJVL010009182.1, read on the forward strand.
TACTTTTGTCTTATTACTCTCCAGTCACAGAGCTAAAACTAGATTGTTTAACTATTCAATATCTGCTTCTTCAATTGAACAAGACTGGGTAATCCCCCCTGAAAAGAACGCAACGGGCAATCATTAACTAAGTTATCCATGGTTTGAATTTCACACCCAGTGAAGTTGTAACTTAAAAGAATACTAGAATTAACTTTAATTACTTGTTATCACTATCTATAATTAAAACAGAATGTTATTATTCTTATGTTTTAAGTGGTTAATACACATGTGCTTGTAGCTGAAACATCACACAAATGACATCTTCTTGACACAAAAAAAGCTCTATGTATAATGGCAAGAGCAGGCACTAAAATATCATTGTAGAGACCTTTTTAGAGTGAGAAATAATAACATTTGTTCCCCTGTACATTTTACAGACTGCTCTTTTTAATGTCAAATTTAGACAAAATTAATGGAGGAGTACTATCCATCCATATGAGACAAGAACTTATCATACTGTAAACATTCCTTACATTACATATAAGTTCAAACAGTCCTTTTGTTATGGGTTAGCAAACCCCCACTAAGTATAAGAAAACTAGAAAGGAAAGATTACAACAATTTCTTCAAAATGAAGCATTTTACTCTCTTCTGTGTACTCTCTACAGAGTTCTTTTCTGGCCAGTGGACACCTACAGACTTTGAAAATGTTTAATTAATTTGCGATTTTGCTATTTATTTGTAAAAATATAAACATCAAATAAAACTATATTCTATTCATATGTGTATGAGTGGGAGGAAGGATTACTAGATATTCGTCTATGGGTGTGTTGGAGGTTCAGTACCTCTGTTTGGAATGGATGGGTGAGAAGTTCAGTACCACCATATGTGTACACTTTGTATGGGTGAGTAGGAGGAATGTGTATAAGAAAGGTACTAATGTGTCTAAATGACAGGTTTTATCTGACTGATGATCAAATAGAGTACAAGTGGTATTTCAATTTTATAACTAATAATTTTCTTTCTTAAAATTAGAACTAACCAGCTTCGCGCTATGTAAACTAAAAACATCGCTTTTATTGCATGAGTATTTTGATTACTATTTTGGTGGGTCAATATGATTACTATTTTTGAGACAAACAAAAAATTAAAATTTGTTAATTGTAGATTTAAGATCTTGACTAAAATTGCTAATGTTAATTAATGAAATAACAGGGATAGAAAGAGATATAATGATCTGTATATCAGTATGCATTTTAATTTTGCAAGTAAATTTTACCTAACATTGAAAGTATACAAATGAAAAGTTTAATGTACAAAAGCAGTGTATGGTGGTGTGGATGACTGGAGGTTAGTGG
>JAQJVL010009183.1:0-16881 GCA_035578905.1 Stictocephala bisonia
GGATATGCAGGACAACATCCTAAAGTTTCATGGCGATCGGTTGGATGGTTTGGCAGCGCATAAACTTCAAATATATACATATATATATATATATATATATATATATATATATATATATATATATATATATATATATATATATATATATATATATATACTAGTTGAACCCGGCGGACGTTGTCTCGCCTTTCATTTTTCATTGACATACCAAAATAAAGCAATAAAAAGAATTTTGTTAGCATAAATCTATTTTTTAGGAGGCATGTCATAAAAAGTAAACTGCAAAACAAATAATTATTTATTTTTTATATTCACGTTTCACCACATGTTTTAATTACCGATGAAAAAAGGTTAACACCAAATGCAGATCACCTGATCAAGTAAAAGTAGTGTGTGCTACACTCTCAAGGTGAAATGTAGAACTACAATAAATCAAAACATATACAGTACTGTTGTTGTGAGAACTTCAATCTGCTTATGGCATGTGAAACTACATTAAACCACAGTCATATGTTTTTTGTAAACAATTCAGATTCTCCATTTGAATAACATGGGATCTTTAGGAGCCCGTGGGGCGGGACCCTGTGGACGGATCTGCATCAAACTTCACAGAAACCATCTCGGGAGTATATAGGACAACATCCTAAAGTTTCATGGCGATCGGTTGGATGGTTTGGCAGCGCATAAACTTCAAACATATATATATATATACAAACATCCTCTTTTATAAATATAGATATATATATACACACAAACATCCTCTTTTATAAATAGAAGTTAAAACAATTCCCTCATCGGAACGAGACGATTGAACTAGTCTTTTCGTCCTGCGCGTTGATTACGTTCTGCTTTGTTTCTCGCCTACAAATTGTGTTTGTTGTTGCAATATCACCTGATTGCCCAGCTGTGTTGTTTATTATGTACTTTCATTGTTGCCGCAATGGTTTAATCGTATAAATATTAATTGTTGTCTTTCATAGAATGTTAAATCTTCCTTTAGAAGATCAATGATCACTCTTCAGAATTTTGATGTTTTACTGAAGAATATAAAGTGGAATTTTAATGAGTTTACTTCGGTGGATGAGAACTACAACGCCTTTCTTTCATGTTTCCTTGGAGCTTTTTGGGAGGCATTCCCTTTGAAAGCAAGTAAGAATAAAACAAAATATATTAAATGGATAACTAAAGGGATAATAGTATCGAGTAATAAGAAACGATTACTCTACAATGAAGTTAAGAGATCTAAAGATAAACAAAAAGAGAACCATTACAAAAAGTACAGAAATATTTTCAAAAAGGTTGTGAATCAAGCAAAAAGGTGGGCAAATGACAGCTACATAGAGAGGGCTGAAAACAAATCCAAAGCAAGTTGGGAGGTCATAAAACACGAATTAGGATTGGCAAAAAAATCGAACAAATCAGAGCATGTGTTGAGTAAAATATTTGAGAACTTGGGTGCAAATGTAAGTGAAGTGGTTAATTCGCACTTTATTAACGTTACTGAGAAACTTGCAGTCAGCCCCTCCATAAGTATTGCCATTGATAAAGTTATAAATTCACTTGGAACAGTAAATATTGCGACTGAGTTTGATTTTCAAAGAGTGACTCCTGCACAAGTTAGCAAAATTATTGACAAAGCAAAGCCCAAAAAGTCCTGTGGCTGGGATGAGATATCAATGTGGTTATTAAAACGCTGTAAAAATACTATATTAGACCCATTAACGAGAATAATTAATCAATCTCTGATAACGGGAAAATTCCCAGAAAAACTAAAATATGGTAATATAAGCCCTCTATTTAAGGGAGGTGAAGAGGTGATCTCTAACTTCAGACCAATATGCTTGCTGCCAACTTTTTCAAAAATCTTCGAATCTGTGGTAAAAGAACAGTTAATAAAATACATTGAGATAAATGACATGTTTTCAGTAAGTCGGCATGGATTCAGAAGCAAAAGATCGACAAATAGTGCTTTGATCGACTTGACAAATGATATCCTTAAATCATTGGACGATTCAAATGTTAGTCTTGGGATGATGTGTGACTTGTCTAAAGCCTTTGATTGTGTGAGGCATGATATTTTGCTAGCAAAACTCGAATGTTACGGAATCAAAGGACACTGTTTGAGATGGTTTGGTTCTTACCTCCAGAACAGAAAACAACGGACAACAGTAACACTGAATAATGTAAAAATAAACTCAGAATGGAAAGCAGTCTCTCATGGTGTTCCACAGGGCTCTGTTCTCGGTCCTTTGCTCTTCTTGATATACATTAATGACCTCCCTTTCCTGTACAAAGAAAAGATAGTGATGTACGCTGATGACACTACAGCACATGTAACCAGACAGACAATAAGTGAAGTGGAGCTAGCGATGAGTGATCTGATAAGAGATGTTAGATGAGTGGTTTGCAGCTAATGGGCTAAATTTAAATAAGGAAAAAACAAGCATAATACAGTTTAAAACTCAAACAGTAGTAAATGATGCAAACAAGTACGATGGAGCGATAGCAGAGACAGTGAAATTGCTTGGTCTAGTTTTTGACTCAACACTCAAATGGAAAGCGCACATAGAATATATTACTTCGAGGCTGAACAAGGCAATATTTAACATGTCATGTCTGACTCATATAGCGAGCAGGAGAATCAAGCTAGTGCTGTATTTTGCGTACTTTGAATCCATATTACGCTATGGAATAATTATGTGGGGACGTTCAAATCACTGGGAAAAAATATTTAGAGCCCAAAAGAAAATGATAAGAGTCATGATGGGTATGAACCCAAGAGAATCTTGCAGAAGAATATTTAAAGAACTTGGTATTCTTACATTCCCAGGATTGTATTTGTTGGAAGTAGTAAAAAATGTACACGAAAATATATATTCTTACCAAGAAAATAATGTGAACCACGACCATAATACAAGAAGTAAAAAAAAAAATACGTGCCCCCAAACATAGATTAAGAAAATATGAAAATAGTCCATTATGTAGCGGAATACAAATTTATAATAAAATACCACAGAAATACAAAAGCTTGGGGAATGCCAATCAGCTCTATAGAAAGTTCAGGCAGTTTCTAGTTGACCGAAGCTATTACTCCGTCTCCGAATTTCTGCAGGACGAGGTCGTTATATTTTAGATACACTGAAAAATAATTATTAAGTATGTTATTGTGTATAAATTATTGATTAGTTGGTGATTTAACCTCTTTATTTTGTTATTTCTTCTTTTTTAATTCTTTAGGTTAGTAGTTTTGTAACAATTCTCGAGTCACCAGTTAGTAGCAGATTATCTGTTTAACACTAATGTAATTTTCTGTGACAATAAACCATTTCATTTCATTTCATTTCAAGATTGTTATATTAAAATGCCTTTCAATCAAGCGAGCCAAGCCTGTCAATCCAAACTGGAAATGGTTTCTCTCCATGAACTCAAGCGTTATGTGTTTGCCTTTATGGACCCACACGCAATATTTTCAAACTGAAGAATATTTTCAATATTAACCAAAATTGTATGTTATATCAGATTTACATTTTTCACTTACTGAATGTTTTGGATTTTTTTAAAATTAAAATAGAGCTTCAAAGAATTACTATTTTTAAAATAGTTTTTTTCAAACGATGTTTGTGGCTTCTAAATAGGCGCTGATAAGTCTTGTTATGCCTATAATTTTTAAGTGTAGAATTTCATTACAATATTTTTATGTGTAGGCTAATATTAATATTATAGGTATTTGTTTATTTATATTTATTTAAAAAAATTCTGTGGGAGGCGCTGAAAAAGGAGCTAGGACTAGAATTTATAATCAAGCATTTCGAGAGTTAAAAAAAATAGTGTACTGAAATTTTAACATCTCTAGTGATTAATTGGAATTGCAATACTAAAGCGTCTTCATAACAAGATCGGTGCCTTTATAATGATTTGGCATTTGCATGGCAAACAGAAGTAAAGGTCTTCAGAAATAAATTTAGTTCGTGCGAGAGGAACGTGATCCGCGCAAGTTGGCTTACGTCGTTACCCGAAGACCACAAGAACCGGCAACACTGGAGCGGGCACTTGGCAACGCCGCGCCTTCCCAGAAGGTCCTGCCAGTGAGTAAACACCCCAGTCCTTTTGTTATTTGGCGCCTCGCGCTCGGCCCTAGCGCACTGCAACGCCTGTAGGGCAAGAACAATGACGGCTGGGTTGAGGAAAGACTTTTCTGTTCACAACTGCCAAGGGAATATTTACAACCATCAGGAAGTATGATTTACAGTTGACCAATGAACAGAGGTTGCACGCTTGTTTGGCATTCGGTTAAATAAAACGGAGCACTGAAGTACAATGTAACTTGTTCCGTCTCAACACTGATGCCAATTTTTAATTTCGACAGGAAGTTGAGAAAAAAATAACAAAAATTATCTTATAACTTAAATAAACGTCCATCTATTTGTCATAAAGAATTGTTGTTTCCTTAAATCATCGTTGTAGAACTTTTAGGTTCGATTAATGTAAATTTAGTCGACAACAATCTAAGTGGCATTAACAATTCGATCAGCTGATAGTTCTGACATTGCATATCAGTTCAATATTAATTGTTTTGAAAGTATATGTTCGGAATATAATTGTTTTTAAAGTTTTTGTTTTGAATAAAATTGTTTTGAAAGTTTTGTTCGGAATAAAGTTGTTTATATTTTGATTGTTTTTGTACTATCTTGTTTGTGTACTTAGGGTTGCTCCAATATTAGGTTTTCTTCAAGAGTTATTCAAGATTACCTAAGTAAGAAACTAGACAAATATTATATATAACTTACAAGCAATTTTATACGCATATTTCTAAAGAATTTGTCGTAAATGTTAAGTTTGTTTTTATATTAGTTTTGTGTTTTTATTTAATCTTTGTAATATAAAAACTCAGATATGGGTAATCTTAGTTGCCATGGTTGCCGTTGGTCATGTGCAGTTGGTCGCACGATAAGTGACTTCTAAATGATATTTAGAATATATTAGTGCCATTAGTAAATATCAGGTACGTATTTAGGAATGTTTGTATTTAGTTGAAAATGTCAATGTGCGTCGAATTGTTTTCATTCTGTATTGAGGGGTAAACAAGATATTACCATCAGTATAGGCTATACATTTTTGATTTTTTTTTCAAAGTTACAATTCTATTTCCAGAAGACTAAAAAAATATTTGTAGGGAGTTCAGAAAACTGGGTTTCTTTTGTAAACGTTTTGTATATCATGAAAATTGTGTTAAAAAATGTTTACTATTTTTCCAAAGTAATTAACTTTATATTTTTATTTTTCGAAAAGTATTTTACATGAAAGGTGTATTGTAAGTAAATAAATCAAGATGATAATAATATGTCCATATAGCACATGTATTCCTAAATAAAGCATCATGCTACACATAAGAGCTTATAAAATATATAGTGTTGTAAACATGTTCAATTCTGTGCAATTTTTTATATTAAATTATTACAGTATGCCTATATACGTACAATTTGATGTTACATATTTGACTATATACTGTACAGTATGTATTAACGATCAATTGGACATGTCGACATTTCTAAACAATAGGCATATAGTTACTTCTATTTTATACATGTGTTATTTAATTTTTTTCAAACTATATTTTTAATTATTATGTATAGAAAGTGTTAAAATATTAATTAAGTAAGTAATACAAGTCAGGTCTATATTTATTAAAATTGTCTAATTTATTTAAAAGTAAAGATTATGCCTCCATCATCTTTACATACTTGTGTGTATTCTGCGGTGTTTATTGTCATCAATTATATTATTGTGTTGCAACTGAATGTGCGGTTACCGTGACAAATACCACACACAGTTATAAATTATTAAAACATATCTTCATTATTTAATTGAATTTTACTTTGATAATGTCATGCCCACCATAATATTTTCCGCTACCAAAGGAAATGTAATTTTGTTCTATTTTTCACTTTTTGTACACTCTTGATATACTATGGGTTTATAGTTTGTTAATATTTATTTTTATACAGTCGGTAAGCCGTGTGTTTTATTATTTTGTTGTGTTGTTTGTTGTAGGCCTGTAAATAAATTAATGTTGATTTGATTTCACATATCTAATGCATTTATACATGAATATTTTAGATATTTTCACTTTTTGGAAATTTAAAATCATATTTATTCTATGTACCAAAATTACTGTGTAAAAATTACTATTTTACAATCATACTGGTAGACCTTACTTAAATTGAATAAAACCTGTAAATATTGATTCTGTCATTTTTGTGATTATTTGTTATGGTGATGGTAATTAAATAAAATTATTTTGGTAACTCAGCCTGAGTTATTTGGAACATATCCGGAAATAGTGTGAAAATCTTATTTGTTCATAGTCTGGGCTAGTGTAATGGCTATTATTGGAATTAATTTTGAACTGGTGAATGCCTACTAAATCCAAGTAAAAATGAAAAAGGTCCATATATTAGCATAAATACATAGGACGTAATGTTAAATCTCAGAGAAAGCTTTTACCTATATCACAATCAATGCAAATCATGTAATAAATCTGATAAACTGGTTTATTTGTATGTTTGTTAGGCCTAATCGTTTTGTCTGAGTTCAGTCAGTCACCACCGTCACTGTGGAAAGTCATGTAGATTCCTGTTATCTGATGTTGCGTTAAAGTAAATGTACTGATAACAGTAGTTCCATTGGCAGGCCCAACAATCACTTATGTAACCGCCAAGGTTGCGTCATTTCCAAACAAACGGCGTACTGTTGATCGAGAGCACATCGGTTAGATAATTTGTGTTAACAGTGTTTGTCCCATATAAGTCAGTTGTACCGAAGGGCGACGTGACGTTTTTGAAAGTGATACGTACAAAATTGCAATTTTACCGCTCGTAAAAACCGATAATACGGGAAACGGCGTTTTCTTATTGAGCTATGTTATGTGTTGGTATGAATACAAAACTGGTGCTACTCACACAATACAAATTTATTGAAATACTAGTTGACCTGACAGGCGTTGCCCTGTTTTAAATAAAAAAATATTTCAAATAAATATTTATTGCAAGGCTCTTTTGTTGTACACATTTTCAGTTTTTTTTCTGGGCATAAATACAGTAAATAATAATGATGATGGTTTTCCAACTCGAGAACAGGCAACATACAATTTCCCCTGTGATTTATTTATAGACATGGAAAATGCGAGTTGAATAAGAAATTATAATCGTTAAAAATCAAATGGCACGTCGTTAAGAATTATGGGAAAACAAAACTGTGTCGCCTTTGAAATTTACATTCAATATTTTGGCTTCAATGACATTGTTCATTAATTTGTTCACTGTAAACCTAGTGCCATTACAAACCCTTGGTGGGTTAATATTCCGCAACATAATGATTACAGCGCCAACTTTAGTTGCAGATTATGAGGTGGTAGACCGGGCAGTTCAAGTGAGTTTAAAAATTATGTGGGATAGTTGACAACATCATCTGTATTGGTGATAGAATCAACCGACTTGCATGTTATCAGATCGCCGCCATCTCTTATTTTGAATTTGAAAATTCATTTCTTTAACGACAACGTTTTTTGCAGCCAACATAACACGTTGGCCCAACTAAACGTGATCATTGTAATTCTGTGCAAGGTTTAAGAATACAATTTCGATGAGTTCAACCTTAGATTCAGTTAATAGACAAACATTTTTAGGTACTGAAATGTATCCTGATGATGCGCCAACAGGAATTCTGTCGGGAGTTCATCAACCCGGCACCAAGCTTTATATGTTATAAAAAAAAAAACGTCAACCCGGCACTGGACCTTTCACTGGTCGCCATGACAGTATGTCAACCCGGCACCAGCCACCCCTCTTACCCATTCCACCTACACTACCCCCTCCTAACCCCTCCTTTCTCTTTCCCCTCCCCTAATCACCTCCCCTTTTCGTAAGGTGCCGTAGGTTCGCGCTGTCCATGTCCGGGGACCGAGCTTTACTAAACGAAGGTGTGTGATGGTTTTAAAATGAATGGGGGTGAGCTTTGTAAAATGAAGGCAACGCTTTGTTCAGTAGGTTAGGTTAAAGGAGTTAGGGCGATGAGATGCCTAGGGTTCGAGGGAGGGAAAGAAGAGAACGAGGGGCGTATGTTTGGTGTTGTGGAGGGGGAACCCAGCTCCCCTACCTTCAAACTGTCTCGGTGCCGGGTTAAGTTGTGACATTAGTAACGCCTGATTAACCTTAGAGCGGTGGTCAGATTTGGTGCCGGGTAGACGTGCCGCCATTCTGTCATTAATAAACGAATATCTTAATGTAAAATTAGTTTACCAACATTTCATACAGAATATTACCAGATTTACAACAGATGTTTGTATAAACAAATATGTTGCAGAAACATTTACAACACCTGTTTCAAATTTTCCTTTCATTTGTTTTGTTTGTAAACAAATCAAACTATAAAACTCCTAAGTTAATTTTCCAAAATTTTCCAATTTCCTCCTGATTGTTTACATTTTTCTCTCTTCAGGAACAGTCTACGAAAAATTAAGTAACTGTAAAAAAAGATGAAGGAAATCTGTTGAGGCGTTGTCAAGTGATGTAATGACAACGAATTTCATGTACTAATTTCTATATATATTAAGATTAGTTTAAAATTTACAAAATATTATGGTGATCTAACCCTCGTGTGTTATGTACATTATTAAGAAAGGAGTGAAAAAAACACGCCTTGATTTACTGGCATAGAATAATATTACCAATAAGATATCAAATTGAATATATTTATCGTTCGATTCTCATTTAGCTTGTACTCCATCTTCAGTGAACTAACTCATCTTATAACTTTGTTTTCTTTTTTGGTTTTCTCTAGTAACTTACTTAAAGACGGACATGAGTAGCACACAATAGTGTTCTGAACTGGTGTCGAGTAGTTAGTTCGCCAGTTCTCTGGCAGATAGCAGGTGCAGCACTGTCGTCAGTCCTTCTCCTTTTCCCCTCCAAATCCTTAAGGATAAAGGAAGTAATTATTACTGCAAACTTATCAATATGTACATTAGCCATTACTGCCACGGAAGTGATCTTCGTTTTTTTTTTCTTAGATATTTTTATTCAAAAAAACACTTGTAAATAATAATAATAATGATGATTTATTCCACAGTAAATGTTACATTACAAAAAAGAAATACAGTTTCGGATTTTACGTTGACCACAATTTCCAGTTCTGATGGTCAACGCAACACTTAAAAAATAAAATAAACTAATACACTTGAGTCCAGTCCAGTCTTGTACGAAAATTTAAAATAAACAAATGCCCCTCCTAGTGGTGTCTAAAATTAAAAACTTCCATGTTTGTAAATTAAATACAACGCAAATAAATTTACACACATTTTTATATACATTTACAAATACATATATACACTACGTATTTGTTTGCCTGTACACACCAAAAGATTCCAAGTTAATAACTTTAAGACAGAAAATAATTTAAGCTGGAAATATCCTCTTGGGACCATAGCCAATTTTTATGTTTTTTGCTAAAAGTGGCTAAATTTTGGGAGACTGATGTCATGTGGCAGGTGGTTGAAGTACTTGTGCCCTATGTATTGTAATGACTGTCTAAAAAAGGATTTGTTTACTTTAGGTAACCTAAAAATTCTTTGTTCACTTCCTCGAGTTTTGTATAAAAGGTCAGTGGTCCCAGTATTGCCACTTCGTGTATAAAATAGCCTTAATACTTTATATACATAACGATGTTGGATTGGAAATACTTTAAAAAATTTGTAAATAACTGAAATGAGCTCTCCCTTTTGTTACAATGCAGCATTACACGGATAAAATTATTTTGAGTTGTTCTTAGTTTTTCTTTTAAGACTAAATTGCATATTTGTAAATGACATTTTCATGGCGAAATTGCGTTCGGCGTAAATACCAGCGTAGCCTAATGTAACAAGAACGTAGTCTATGAATTAAAAAGTGTTTTTTTTCTGTATGTTTAAACGACCGCCGGTGGTGGAACACATTGACGCGGCGTTGTCGGTCAGGGAACGAAAGGTGAAACCGCCTCAGCTGCTGCGACCGCGAATTCCGCGTAACTGTTTGTGGTCGTAGTCAGCGGACGTTGGACTGCGCTAACGAAGCGTCAGCAGCTGACAGTCTAACTACGTATATTCTGGCCAAGAGTGTGGAGAAATACGGAATTACTTTCTGTAGTGCCAAAAATCACGTCGGTGGTGTGAAGGGAACGCCGGTGTCGGTAACACGGTATATGCAGCATAACAGAGGTTGGGTGTTAAGCCCAGATCGTTACAGAGGCAATATTGTAAATTTAATCAACACCCATCAATCTTTTCTCAATTCAAACCTATACAACCAGTTAAAAAAAAAACTTGTAAAACTAGTTTTTCCTAAAAATAACGCATGGTCCTCTAGAATAAAATAACACTTATAAACAGACGTAGCATTGTAATGAAGTCCAGCTTTCTAGAACAGTTTAGCGTGTCGCGGGGTGGGACAAGCGAATGAATCTGCACTTCCCACGGCAGGAACTACACTCAGTGATAATTATTGAGGCGGATGACCGCTATCACCGTCCAATATTGGCGCAGGAAAGTCGAAATGGACCCTAATCAGCCGCATTCACCCTAACAACCGCACCGGAAATAGTGAATACACTGTTACAACACACAATTAAAACATGGCTGCATTGCGGAGAATGTTGTTTGTCAGCAGTGGTAGTGTAACACACTCTAGCGGCCATTACCTCTCCACACCATGTCATTTGGTATACCGCCGTACCGTTTTACCATTCTTCATATTCCAATCAATAAATTGGTATCTTCTGATCCCTGAACTTTCCTCTTCCCTCCACCATATCCTTCCCGCAATAAACACAACATTTCTCAAAAACCAATCCAAGTTATTTTTGTCCTAGAGACCGCAAACTATTTTGTGTCAGGTTTGCAGCATTGTATTCTACTAGTAAAGACCTTAATTTATGATAAGCAACTCGAACTTATCTTCTATTTAAATTTTTACCTCTGACTCCTTGTGGACCGTCCCCCTGGAGACATAGAAGGTCAACAGAATACGTGTCTCTGATGTCGTAAACAACGGTTAAAGTTTTGTAGCTCATACTAACGGTTAAAATGATATTAAGCTCGTCCTCGGACGTACAACACAAGCCCCTTAGATGGCTGCAAATAAATAGGCTCTCTCTGAGGATTTAGTACAATGACCAGCTAGTCTGTTTAGTCTAAATGAAAACGCCATCAAAATGGGAAGCACCCCAAGAACCAATTCAGCATTCAGCATTTATCGCCAAATTAGTAGAAAATTAATACGTATAATATTGCGTTAATGGGGCCCGACGCTTTAAGGACTGCCGATAGAAACATGTAAGCTGGTATTAGAGGAAATTATAACACGCTTCTGGTGCTTATGGAGAAGAAAATCTTGCTGAGTGGAACCACAGAGAAAAGAGAAACACCAGTTTCGTTTTCTACGTGACCTTGCAGTGAATCGCCTCAGCGGCAGTTTGATAAATAGAATCACAACTAAATGTACATCTTACAAGTCTTTTGTAGTAATTTAATAATTATGCCTTGAGTTATTGGAGGGTGAATAAGAGGGGAGGGGGGGGGGGGGGGGTGGTGGGGGGGGGGGGGGGGGGGGTTGGGCACTTAACCGACCGTATGCACTAGACTGGATAATACCCCCCTTAACCTTCCAGGTCCTTAAGAGGAAAAGAACCATGCCGTAAACATAATATAAATTCATAATAAAGGTTTTATAAATTATTTTTTATACAACGTCAGCTTCCACTAATAACCCAATACGAGGCCATAAAAACATCCTCTAACAGATTCCCAGGAAATCCAAGCTAATTAGTTAGTATAGTTTTCCTATTCCACACTACATCTTATGAATGCGAAAATACTTTTCATGAATGTAGAATCAAATAGTTGTCCTAACTGAAGGATGTGATTGTTATAAATAATATAGCATATTGGTTTGTCCAGATGCAGACAAGTGGCAATATGTATAGAGTACTGAAGTGAACAGCCTACTTAAAAGTGTCCAATTTTCAAGGCCACTTTATCAAATTGGTTATGTTCATATTGTAAACAAATGTATAATTTAGTATATATATAATTTTAATAAATTGTCAGAACAATACACTAATCACTAAAGAACTCTTAAAAATTTAAAGAACATAATTAAACATTTATTAAATTATTTTTAATTATTGTAAATATTCACTAGTACTGATTTTTAATGGAGCTGAGGCGCTAAGGCGTTTCTTTAAGCCACGCAAAGGTCCGAGTTCGATTCTGATAATGACCTATAAACAGATTTTGTGCCCAGCTCACAGGTGGAGGTTCGAGTCACATTATTAAGCCATATGTCCCTCAGGTGTAAGTGTTAAAAATAGCTTCTTAGCCCTAACTACGACTGGTAAAATAAGACGAACTTAAACTTAAATTTTTAAATATTCTCGAACGGAGTAAGGAAAAACATATCCTTTCAATACTCTGAAGACTTAGATTTGAATTTTTAAATAAATAACAGTCTTGGATCATTTGTGCTGTATGATTAAAAAACCTCAACCCCGCAAAAAGCGTTCTCATTTAAAATTTAGCATTAATGAATGGGAAAGCAGAAAAAGTTTTTAAAGATCAACACGTGTGTATTTTTTTGGATACGATGGCTTGGAAAGAGACTTACGCTTTTTAAAAACTATGAAAAGATGTGATTGGGAGATATGTTGAAGGTACAGTGAGAATTTCGCTTCGTAACTAACTACTCCCCAAATGGTGTGGCTTACCAACAGAAAAAAATCCTAAATCTCGTTTTTATTTATTTTTTTTTTTTTGTGACATAAACATTTTATCTAATTTTGTGCTTACTTACTCAAGTCTAAAAACTACATTGATTACAGCTTGAAGTGTGAAAGACTAGATCCACACATGATAATATGTTATTAAAACTCCTAGGTACAGACACATAAGTGTGTGTCTTTTCGATGAACAAGATTATTCAACTTAGGTCAGAGATCCTCAGAAAGGCCTAGCCTCAAATAGCCAAGGAAGCTACGGTACTAGAAGATCCAACTTAGCTCGGAAATCCCGAACCACGTAGTATTGTCAGTGTTTTGTGGCAAACTAACAAGGTTCTGGCCCACACCTGAATCGTAAAAAAAACATCTTTCTTATGCCTCATAGTTTCTTATTAAACACTTACACTTACAGTAAGAAACTATAATTTCAAGTTTAATTTTATCACATAAAATTCAATCTTAAAAAGTGTATTATTATTGTTACAGCATAATCCATAATATAACGATAATGTTAATTTATTCACAATTTTAAATTTATTGTTCTCCTCATTATAAGTCATTTAATATAGGACTAATCAGTCACCTGATAAAAATTTTAAAAAAATGTTCTGCTAAAAATTTTTTGTTAAAGTAGATGTCATATTAATTACTAATTTTGTCCTTAAATGCTTTGTAGTTTGACATTTTCAACAACTGTAAGCAACGCTGATGGTACTCAATGACATCATCACTATCAGGCAGGACACTCAATGGCATTAAAATCTTAAATTACACTCATGGCAATAAACAAAATAAATTCTTGGTTCACTAGTAACGATTTCTTCCTCCATGCTGGCGAACCTCCAGTCATCACTTTCTGATTCTCAGACAGTATTTAAGAGTGTTGGTTACTTTGTACGTAGGTCCGCATCACTGAGTTGATTCTCAGATCTGTTTCTTGTGGGTGTTCATTTAGGATCTGGTAGTTCTTGGCGCAGCATGTTTAGAATCCCTTTACTCTAAGTAGTAGTTTATTTTCCTGAGATATTCAATTTTGCTTAGGAGTAGTGCACTAAAAAATGTTTATATATGGCTACTTTGCTTCTGTGATGTCGTATGGTCAAAAAAGTCATGGGAACCGCATCATCATCTTTCTTACATAGGGTTTCGAGTTGCAAAAGAGGGCTGTACGTTGGTGTTTTGATCTGGGGGGGTCCGAGAGACCCTGTAGGCAAGTGTTATCTCTGCAGAACGTATCCTAACCCTTCCTTCAATATTTTATCTAACTCCGTATCAATTTACACATATAAACATATTCGAAAATTTTCCTACCTACAATCATAAATATTCTACTCAGAAATAAAAATAACTATACCCCAACATAGTAATAACATGATATCCGTAAATCAATAGAATATTTAGGACCCACAGTTTTTAACAATGGGTTGGAACAGATTGTCAGATCTTTCAAAAACCAGCCTTTCAGTATGTGTCTTAAAATAACATAAAAGATTTTCTTAGAAAAAACAGTTTTTATTATCACTTCTCTGAATTGTTGGTGCCCCAACAACCCATACCAGTAAAAATTATGTATGTTCTTTTGATCTTCTTTAATTAGTTTTTAACAACTGACAATATGTTAGCTCATGGTTACTATTTAGTTAATCTAAATAAAATGACCATTAAATGAACTTGTAAATGATAAATAAATAATGTTGAATTTAAACTTTAAATTGATCTAGATTCACTTTAATTTGCCAAATAGCATATTCAGTCACTATAAAAATATTTAAGGTAGACAATAACTATCTCACAATGGGAAGTTTCAAGCCACAGATAAGTGGGAAACAGATGTCGCAATCATAGCGGCGCTAAATATAATTCGAATTAGAGTTTCGAGTAGTTTAGATCTCCATTTTAGCCAGACATAAGCACCCTGTCATTAAGCACATATTTTAAACACATACTAACGAAAACCTCCAGGATAAAACGTACTAATTGTTATTACAGACACAAAGACATCCTAATTAGTTTGTAACACTGTAAATAAACTGACACCGAGGAGTTCGTTGCGAGTAAATCATTCTGGGTGATCCAATTACCTATATAACCTAATTTTAATTTCACTTTATAACTAATAAATATTTAAATGCAATTGTATTTTAGTTTCCTATAGTTTATTTTATTTTAAACATTTGACTTGTTGTGAGTTCGAGAAATAAAAATTACACTAAAACAAACCAAAAGAATGCCATAGGTGCAGTTGAGGCCCCATCGACGTTATTAGGACGAACGGAGGCACTTCAATGTTGCCATAGAGCCCAAAACAGTTTTCCTCAGATTAACCGACAATATTCCCTTCTCATTATAAAAATTCTCTCCTGTATATCATTTACTACTTCAAAGATGGAGGAAAAATATGGAAATCACTCGTAAACATTAAGTATAGATAAAAAAAGCACGTTTTTATAAAAGAATTTCAATGAAAATTTCCCATTATTTATGCACAATTGTTACATAAATTTACTACGCAATTTAATATAACAATTGGGCAATTCGTAGTAAACCGCTAAATCTAACCATTTTCCGCTGAGAGAAATTTCCCTCCATAAAAGCAACAGACTGCGGGACCTGTATTATTGGGCATGAGGGACGAAACTATAAAATATTTATAATCGCAAATTATCCCATGAATGCCGAGTAAAGGGTTTATAGGGGCACCTGTTGAGCCCCGCCCCAGGAAACGTATGTGCGCTTTTAGCCTACATTGCAAGGCAACAGTGGCCCGCACGTCCTCGGTTATCCGAACAGGGCAAAATAAATTTAAAACGAATCAGCTTTGCTTTATCTTGCATCCAAACAGAGTACAAGTCGCTTGTAACAGACGAACCACATCAATAAAACAACAATATACGGGTTCGGGCAAAAGTCTGGAATATAATATAATGTAATTTTATATAACTATTAAATAATGTCATGACACATTGAGTTATAGTAAATATGTATCTATACCAAACATTTAGGAATATTTTTACTCGTTTTCGAATATTCAGGAGTTTGGCCCATTAAGGAAGTATTAACACTTTTATTACTTAAGCCTACTTTGAATTATACCTCATGTTAAAGGATCTTAGTTTGTACATACAAAAGTGCAAATGGAGAATAAAAGTAATTTTGAGGTCAAATGAGTCAGAAAAGCCATTCAAAGACTTTAATGTCATATTCTAATTCTTCTAGTTAAACGGTCTATTTTAAATAACAGTTTGAGGGCCCTGTTGATCACTATGTTTGATTGTTAGACAATCGTAACGAAGACTGCGTTATAAAAATAAATAGTTATGTTATTCATCAGACATAAAAAAAATATAAAACCCTTTTCATTGTAATCTACCCAATAAAACAATTTGATAAAAAGTATTATAATAATTTGTACTATATTTGTTTGTGAAAATGAATTCTTCTCATATAGATAGAATTATAGCTCACCAACACTGATAATAACTACTTATCCTTGTTCTTAAGCAGTAATTAGTTATATGATATTAAATCTTTAAAGAGGACTATATTTTCTGACCATCGTCATTCCCCTTTTGACTTCAGGTTTGCATTCTTGATGAATTAACAAAACAAAATACCTTTAAAATAAGGTACAGCTCTGAGGTAGCTTACTTATACAAATTTCAAGGGCTTCCTTCATGTGTATCCCCTGGCTAGCGAAAACCAACAATAGTGCTATATATTTAGATTAAATAGGACATGTACATAACTACAAAGTTTTCATTACATTTCTTTCAATAGTTTTAAAATTAATATCTAAATATATGCCAACTTTTGTCCAAATGATGTCCAGTACTTGTGTATCTGTTTTATTTTATATTGTGTAAGTAGAATAAATTTAACATTAAATTGTAATAAGTCAATTGCACGTTAATAACGTGGCAACTATATATCACATTTTTCATACTGCACTTCGTATGAAATATTATTACTAAGGCCTTTCAAGAGGTTACTTCACCGCTTAGTTTACAACTTAGAAGTTCGTATGGAGCGATGTAAAAAACTCTCATATTACCTAATTCAATATTATAATTTGACACG
>JAQJVL010009184.1:0-16881 GCA_035578905.1 Stictocephala bisonia
AGTCTGTACATCAGATGAGTGTGCGTAGTTGGACAGAAACTGTCGTACATGCACTGTCTGAATGCCATTTACTGTGTGTTAATGTTTACCAGATGAGTTGTTGATGAAGACTTGCCTGTACAGTCCCAATCTAGAGAAATGATAAACAAATACTCATCTTAAACTCTTAACATTGGAAATAAATACGTGCACAGCTGACCAAATTATATGTCCTTTGACGTATGCTGAAGCTATTTGCGTCATTTCTGAATACTATCTAAAAAACAATAAACTAAAAAGGAATATACCTCAAGAGTCACATAACCTTCAAACACAAATGTACTGATAATAATAATCACGTATGTATAAAATCACATATTAAATGGTGATAATCAGCTGGTTTAGTCCACGACGACACAGCACAAGTGCGTTTTCCCTGTGAATGTGTTAAGAACCCTCTAGTTTGAAGAAGGTACAATTAACATAAGCAGAGAGGAAAACTTGAATTAACATAAGAATAAATATCTCACTTTTTAACAAAAATCAAGATGCTTAGTAAGCACAAAACAGTGGGAAATACTTATTGAAAAAAAACTTAAAGGAAAAAGATATCATTTAAAGAATAATATCTATCTTGATGCTATTTACATTTATATGAAATCAAAGGAATAAACAATAGAAAAATATAAACAAATTAAAGTTTAACAACAGAAGATCAAAAGGTATGGAAGCGATTATTAAAATAGGCAATGCATTTTAAGAAAAACTACATCTCTCTTTTATCTGAGCACAAGTATAATGTTGGTGTCTTGACAACTTAGGGAAAAATCAAAGTGTACTAATAAAATAAATGATATACGTAATAGTATTTTATTATTAACATAACAATATTTTTAACTACTATAATATGGTCTCAACAATAGTATTCACTTCAGCCATTGCCCCTAAACCTGTGTCACCACACATCAAAGTCTTGCTAATGCAAGGAATTTCCCGGTAACCCCAACTTTTCAGAAGCGACACTTGTGTCTCTGTGATAGGATGCTGCCACATGCGAGTATTCATGGCAGGGCAAAAAAATAATGGTTTTTCAAGGTCCCATGCTCTTGCTACACATGTTATCAAGTTGTCACATAAACCCTGAAAAAAATACAGATTTAATTAGTTTTAATAATCTTTAAGTATCTCCTGAAGGGAGGTGGATCCCAATGAAACACAATATTGGCAAGAAAAGATTATGATAATAATGATTTATTTCCATTCATTAATTTACATTTACAAAACAAAATAACTCTCTCTCAAATAACTGACTACATTTACAAGTACTTGTGGTAGTACAAGTTTTATAAAATAAACATGTTATTAACACAATTATTGAATTTCAAAAACCAACAAATTTTAAATAAGGTAAATGAGTCCAGGTACTACACGTTATAGAAAAGTACTTTCTGTGGTAATAATAACAAAATAATAGCGAACATCTTATTTGTGGTAAAATCTTTCAAACTTCTATATACCTATTCTATGTATAATCTATATACAAACACAATATAAAATTGAAATATATATATATATATTACTCTAAACTAGTGTACAGAAACTAAAGACACATTCATAAAATTGCCGTTTTGATTCATGAATAGCCAATTTTTTAATTTTGAATGAATAATATTTAAGTTTACACAACGTTTCATGACACGGCTATAAGTTGATTAAAAAATGTAGGACCAATATATTGTAAAGATTGTTTTAACTCAAAACTGCTCATCACAAGAGAAAGCAATTAAAATTATATAGACCAATAATATAAATAAATAAATTTTGTACAAAATGTTACTCGTTTTTAGGAGGTGCAATTAATTAATGTGGTTTAGGTAGCCATAAAAATGCTATTTACTACATACCCTCCTTTACACACGTCTCATTTTTGGTGTTGCTTTTACTGAATCACTTTGACGAATGTATTAAAGATTAAATATTTGCTATCTGCAAGTGATCTTGGAAATCGTGTTGGATTGTGTTTCAGCATTTTACCATCATCAGATTGTTATTTTTTAACAATATACAATGTTCAGTTTGTTTTTTAATCTTTGACAAGACCATCTGTTAAAAAAATGTTTTAATGTTTGGTATCAGAATCTGATGATGGCCTAAAGCCAAATTATAGCGTAATCCAAAAGGATTTCCAAGATCACTGGCAGATAGCAGGTACTTAGTTTAATACATTTACACACATTTTCAACTGAGGCCATTAATTCAACTATCTGCCAAAGGAAGATAATGTTTACAACCATACATTTAAGGACGGGCGGGAGGATCAATATCAATACCACCTTATATGTTGGCTAAGGCAAGGATGGGACAATACTTCTGAACATGTATATGTTGGCAGGTGATTACACAATACCACCCAAAGTATTGACTGAACAATTAGTCTGTGCTAACGGCTAGTAACAGATGGACATAGGTGAGGAGTGAAGAGGGGACTAGATTGAACAGTCTGATTGTGTTGCATGTTGCTACTAACCATACTACAAGTGAATATTACAATAATAAATATCAGCTGATAATAATAATTGAGATTTGATACTTGTTTAAGACAAATGTTTGAGTAGGCAAATATTTTCATAAAAAAGTCCCCTCTTTACTCCTCACCTATGTCCATCTGTTACTAGCCGTTAGCACAGACTAATTGTTCAGTCAATACTTTGGGTGGTATTGTGTAATCACCTGCCAACATATACATGTTCAGAAGTATTGTCCCATCCTTGCCTTAGCCAACATATAAGGTGGTATTGATCTTCCCGCCCGTCCTTAAATGTATGGTTGTGTGGGACATTGAGGAGGAAGGACTAGTAGAAATGGGGCATTTTTCTTTGTCTATGTGCTCATTATTGCTGTCCATGCAGTAGCAACATTAAAGCAAAATAAACATGCACACCACAACTTTTTTACACCATAATGCCAACTGTAATAGTATTAAAATCCAAACACAATGAGACCCGTCTACCTTCTGCACAGTCCAAATAAAGTCCCTTTGAACTGCTCAATCTGTTTCTATGCACTCTATTTAAGTGAGTGAGTGTATTGGTATCATCAATTGTCTATTTATATGATTAGAAAGGCTGTCATGTTTTATGAACCAGAATATACTATCTATAAGCCATTCAAATATATGCACTAAACAAAAACTTGGGGTTTCCTAATACTAAGTATCTTAAACTATAGAGAGTGTATGGTTTCTTGTCAGTTAACATTTATTCATTTTAAAAGTAGCAATAAAATATATTAGAAACAAGATCGAAAAGTCATGTTTTTTCTTAATAGAAATAATAGTTATCTCCTGTCACACAGCTAAATTCAATCCATTAAGTCATTTAAAACCTGCCTCACTGGTTCTATTTAAGCTTGATAATTACTCCTTTTGTAAAAGCACAGTGGGCACTATGTAACTATGTAATCCATTGTTACACTATGTGACAGACTCCCTGCAGTCACATGACTGATCAATCCCCATTTATAATTGCAGTAGTTAACATCTGTCTCCCCTAGTTTGGAACTGATTCAACAGTGTCCATTCCCTACAAAAGAGTTTCATCCCACCTACAAGTATTGACAGATCGTTAATAAGGAACTTATTCCGTCCATCAAAACTGTTCTATGCTATGGTCCAGCTAGTATTGGGTGAGAAATTTGATCTGCTCAACTGGAAAGCAGTTAATCTCGGTGATTTTATAGATTTAAGCAACCGTTATGATGTACCAGATCCATGGGCGGATCTAGGGGGGGGGGGCTGCAGCCCCCCCTTTGGGATTTTTATATTTTTTTTTCAGACAGAATTTAACCCTACTTATAGTAATGATGTAATGATGTATAGTAATGATGAACGTAAAGGTAAAAGAGCTTATAACTTCATAGTGAGCCAGTGCATTTCCATTGCATGTCAGGTCCAAGGCCAAGTGACAAACTCTCGACGAGTCTAGTGTATAAAAATAGATACGCCGCGCCGACGCCATGTCGAGTCACTCCCCTCCACTTCCACAACGCATTGTCGCCACTCCGACTCCAGTCCAGTCCAGTCAGTCACTAGTCACAGTCTGCCCTCTACGTGTGTTTTGTCTGTGTGATTCAGGATGATGTGAGACAGTGTAGTTAATAATTTATTTTGTATTTAGTCTAAGTACACAAGTACTGTTTGTTCCATAAGCATTGTTTGCAGTTTGAGGTGATAAACATGGTAAGTAAAATTATTGTTTAATCATAGATATTTCGTTATTACGTGTTTAAAATAATGGTAGGAGTAGACATGTTATTACAATTAAGGGACACACTTTTGACAGTTTGTAGTGGTGTGGTCAGTGGTGCTATCGTACGGTAATAAAGTAAACTATGTCCACAAGGCCACATAAAAGTATCTTTAAGATTATCAGCTGTTTATAGGGACATTGTGGGATTGTGGCTTGTATAGCCAATGCTTGTGGCTATCGGTCTGCTAACCTCATTTCAACACAATTGGATGAACGGCAATGGCAGCGCATAAAATACGAACGTACGTTCAAACACATAGATATATATGTATATTACGGTAGAGGATAAATTAACATCACTAGCAGTACGAATACCATTCACCGTTATAACTTTACATATATAATGTTTATTTAGTTAAGTATTTTATTTTTGTTTACAACAATTATCTTAAATAAGGTCAAGTACAGTACTTACATTGCGAGTTGTTACCATGGTAGTTTACAGTTCACGTTGACACACGTGTAAGTGAATAAAAATGGGAAAAAACACTCATGTTTAATATTTTTATTATAAAGATAATTTTAGAAGATAGGCCCTATATCAATCTAAATTAACCCATAAATGTTTAAGGGAAATACAAGTTACACCCCTTGTACTTAAAATGACCGTCGTGACGAGAAACGGAGAAACCCTGTGAGAAAATATCCTTTTTTTTCTAAAATGCCCTTTATGGTCACTTTTTAAAGGGAATTCACTATATATGACATTTCTTAATATTATTAACTAAAATATATCATGGTACCTATATATTTGAAAATTCAGCCTTTAATGCAAGGCAAAGCGTATTTATCAATACAGTATACGTAGATCAACGTAATGTAGCGTCTTAATTTTGTTTATGGGTCAAGTCCAAGGTAAATTGTTAGTATAATTAATAGCCATGTCTTGGCTTAGTATTTATTTGTTGTTTTCTTTCAGGAGGATAAAACTACTGTAAAAAGGAAACAAAGCACTATGGACAAATTCTTTAACAAGAGGTTAACAAAAACAACGCCAACATCAGTCGATGACCACCAAATGAATGACGATTCTTTTTTAACAGATTCAAATCAAGAAACCCCTTCAGAGGTTGTCCGAAATACCATTTTTGATGTAGAAAAAGAAAAATCCGTCGGATTTGAAAGTAATCCCGGACCATCTTCAGAAAGATTTGCTAGTACTGATTTTACAACTACTTCAAACAGTGAATACGATATTGGTACATTTATTGAAAAAGCTGGTAAGCTAGACGATCTAACAAAAGAGATGATACTGTTACGTCATTGGAATCCACCACAAGGATACAACTTTCCATCATCCATACAAAAAGGCAGTGGGGGGAAGATCTGGCATCGCCGGCCTAATCTAGAACTGTTTACAAAATTTCCCTGGCTTGTCTTTTCAAAATCACACCAAGGACTTTACTGTCGTTATTGCCCATTGTTTTTGCCAAGTTTGACTGCTGGAGGGGTAAATTTGCAAAAATTAGTGGTGAAACCCGTGACCGATTTTCGAAAACTCCTTGGAAAAGATGGTTGTCTAATTCAACATGAAAGCAATCTCTACCATAAAAAAGCTGTTGAAGCTGGTAAAGAATTTTTAGTAAGAGTACAGTCTCCTCAACTTTGTGTAAGAAATATGCAAGATAAAAGCCATCTCAAGCAAGTGGAAGAAAACAGAAAAATGTTGTCTTCAATGGTCAAGTGTGTTTTGTTTTTGGGGAAGCAAAACATCCCACTACGAGGCCACTGTGATGATGGCAGCATAGTAAAGGAAATTAAAACCCAAAACGAAGGAAACTTCAGAGAACTGCTGCGTTTCCGTATTGAATCAGGAGATGAAAATCTCAGCAAACATCTTCAGTCAGCCTGCGCTAATGCAATGTATTCTAGCAAAACTATTCAAAACGAATTAATCAACGCTTGTGGAAATGAAGTTCGAGATGTCATAATAGAAAGAATTAAAGCGGCAAAATATTATAGCCTATTATTTGATGAAACAACAGATGCTGCTCATGAGTCACAATTAACATTTTCTACACGCTACTGCTACAAAGGAAATGTTTATGAAGACTTCCTTGACTTTGTGGATCCTCGAAACACCACAGAAGCTATTGAAGAAGAACAAGAAGAAGACGACCCAAGTAACTATGCTAATGAACCATCCTTGACTGGTGAAGTGTTAGGAAGTACTTTTCTTAAATTGATGAAGAAAAATTATTTGGACCTAGAAAAATGTGTGGGTATAGCCTCTGATGGTTGCAGTACTATGGTGTCTGAGGTAAAGGGAGCGGTGAATGCTGTGCAACGTTATGCTGTCAATGCAACACACTGTCCTTGCTTAAATCATGCTCTGAATTTGATGTTGACCAAGGCGTCTATGATTCAAGACGTCAGAAATGCAGTTGATACCATAAAAACAGTAATTGCATTTTTTACAGCAAGCCCGAAGAGGAACTTTGTGTTAAAGCAAAAACTAGGAAGACAGCTTATAGGGCTCTGCCAAACAAGATGGGTGGAACGCCACGATAGTGTTCATCTGTTCTGTTCAAGCCTTTCAAAAATCCACGAGGCCCTGGAAATTGTAAGCACTTGGAAAGAAACCGAAACAGCTAACAAAGCACTGTCTCTTTCAATTTGTATTAGCACTAGTACTTTCCTAGTTTCCTTAGCGTCTCTTGCAGACATATTAGCGATCACTCTTCCACTAAGCCGGCTGCTTCAAAAGAAGATTATTGACCATAAGGAAGCCAGTGATGCGGTAAAATCCACTTGTTCTACCTTGGAACAGAGAAGATCAGAGTGTGAGGTTTTTTTTCCATGATGTATATCTTGTAGCAGCAGGTTTAGCAGAAGATTTGAATACGGAGTTGTCTTTGCCTCGCATCGCTCGAAAGCAAAAAAACCGACCCAACCCCAACATAGACGAGCCTGAAAAGTTCTACAGAGCGTCGATTTACATTCCCATCCTAGACACGATTCTTCAAGACATCAAAGATAGATTTCGCGATGACATCATGAAGTTTTTTGAACTGTCAATCCTGATACCAACTTCAGTTGTTAAAATGACATCAACAGACCTGAAGGAATCAGCTAAAGTTTTGTTTACGAAATTTCAGTTTGCTGTAGGGAACATTTCATGTCTTAATGCAGCTGTTTTTAGCAATGAAGTTGCCCTGTGGCAAAACAAATGGTTACCGAGATCCAAAAATGAAGACATTCCTGATACAGCCATTGAAACTCTCACCAGGTGTGATAAAGAAGTGTATCCTGCAGTATATGAATTGCTACAGATTTTTTCAACCCTGCCGGTTAGCACCGCTACTGCCGAGAGATCGTTCTCAACCCTTCGAAGACTAAAGGACTGGATGAGAACAACAATGAGAGAGGACAGACTTGTAGCTCTAGCTCTGCTGAACATCCACAGAGGGATTGCCGATAAGGTCGACCCAAACAAAGTAGTTGATAGGTTTGCTAAAGTGAAGAAAAGGAAGTTGGACTTTGTTATTTAATATATAAAAATAATAACACTTAGCAATCTTTTTGGTGTTTTTAATTTTCAAGATCGATTTCAGTCTCGTAAGACTATCATCAGTTGAAAAACAGAATATAAATAGGGTTATAAATATACTTAATTTTAGAATAATTAATTCAACAGCTGAAATTATAAAAATTTAAATAAAAATGTAGATGGATAAGTTGTAGATCTTGTTAAATTTTATAATTTTGCATCTTCATGATAGAATGAAACATAATATTTGAGTGAAATTTTATTTGATCGTTGAGTAATAATGATGGGTTTTCTTTTGTGTTTTTGTATATGTAAAATTTTTCAATAGCATATAATTTTTTACTTTTAGGTGCAAAATGTATAATGTCTAAATTTTCTTCAATTGATGAAATATTATGGTTTTCTTGTATTAAATGTTCAGCAAATGTTGATAAATTTTGATGTTTGTTTTTTGGTATATGTTCCTTAAATCTTCTACTAAAACTTCTTCCTGTTTGGCCAATGTAATATTTAGGACAAGTCGATCATTTAATTTTATAAATTCCAGAATTATTGTATTTGTTTTCATTATTCTTAGTAGAGTAGTTATGTTGTAGTATATGTTTGATACTGTTCTTTGTTCTGTAATTTTATATCCTTGTTTGGAGAATATGTTATGTAAAGATTTGTTAATATCTCCATGATAGGTCATTTGAATATAGTTATTTTTTTCTTTAGTTTTAGAATTAAGAGTTTTCTTTTTGTGTTTATTAATTAATTTACTTATTAAATTTGGTTGATATCCATTATCGACAGCAATTTGTTTGATAATGTTGATTTCTTCTTGGTAATCTTCTTCTGTAAGAGGTGTATTCAGTAGTCTATGAATCATACTGTGGAAGATTGCTAATTTGTGTGAAGTTGGATGATTGGATGTATTGTGAATTATTTGATTTGTTGATGTTGGTTTACGATAAATTTTGAATTGGTGTTTGTTATCTTTTTTAGTTATGGTAAGGTCAAGAAAGTTTATGCTGTTAGATTTTTCTATTTCAGTTGTAAATTTTAAGTTGGGGTGAATTTTGTTTTTAAATTAAATTTGTTATTTAAGCTGTAACTTAGTTTTGTTACATTTCTTGTTTATGCAAATCAGTACAAATTACAACTCAGGCAAAAGTAAGTGAGCCATCTATTTTATTATTATCTAAAAACATTTTTCTTAATAGTTTTAGCAAGATACAAACTAACACATTTCTTAAAACTATCGAATTTTCTGAATTAAATAATATTTATTAAAATAATTTTCCGAAATGTTACATTGTACACATATTTTTCACTAAAAAATAAGTTCTAAATGTACGTGATTGATTAAAATACCTTGAATTATTGTTATGTTGATGAAATATGTAGGTTCATTAGCTTTATACGATGTTTTCAGGTGATTCTCATGGTCTTAAGTAGTATAAAATTGATGTTTTCAAGCATTAAGAATGTGAATAAAGTTATACTGTACATATATTTTTTATTAAACAAAATAAGGTCTAAATGTGTGTGTTTGATTACAACACCTTGAATTTTATGTTATGTCGATGAAATATGTATATTCATTAGCTTTATACAACATTTTCAGGCTCTTAAATAGCATAAAATAGATGTTTTTAAGCATTAAAAATGTAAAAAAATTTTCCGGGGGGGGACCCCCGGACCCCTCTTGCGCAGGGGGATATTCCATACCCCCCGGAATGGTATGCAGCCCCCCCCTTTACAACCGGCTGGATCCGCCCATGACCAGATCCTGTGTAATGGAGAGGTGCAGGCCATTCAAGAATATGATAAAAATTCTTCACATGCAAGGGAAACTATGAAGGAATCATTGATGTGTACTGACACATGATGTTATCAAGCACTGTTTAAAAATAAGGATAGCTAACAGTTTTTGCTGCCATACATTCCTTAACCAGACTAAACAATTTATGCTTATGCCCTAGTCTAAAAATGATTTATTTTCAAAAATAAGTGCCAAAACTTCACAGTATAGTATTGTTTAGTATAATTATTTGTTTCTATTACCAAACAAACACCCAAACAATTGATTACCGCAAAAAAACATGATTATTTTTATGTTATTAATAACTTTTAAATATGTATAGCCCACAATTTGAATTATAAGGAGTTAGTGATAAGCAGCTGCTCTGAGAAACAGTTGGTTGTTAATGCCACCCACCATTTGAGTCGTGTTTTTATTTCTTTAATTAAAAACTTCACTCACCAGATCACATGGGCCTGCAGGCCTGTGTGGGAACTTTATTCAATGAGAGAAGCACTGACCGTTCTCAGTACAGGATTCAACCTTGGACCTTATCTTCCGCACAGCAAAATCTTAGCCACCATGGTGGAAATTTTAGACATTTTTAATTGCAGAAGCCTTTCAATCATCACAAAATTTAACAAAATTAACTTATAGAATATGAACTCATCCTTTAGTTCTTGTTCATTAACTTATTAAACAATATTATAAAATGTGAGGTGCAATTTTAAAATGTATTAGACAACCAAAAATAACATAGTTTGTCTCAACACCAAATAAGCTAATTACAACTTCAATTAAAGTACTTAAAAC
Organism: Stictocephala bisonia; assembly: GCA_035578905.1. NCBI lineage: Eukaryota > Metazoa > Arthropoda > Insecta > Hemiptera > Membracidae > Stictocephala > Stictocephala bisonia. The sequence continues at coordinate 10,376 of JAQJVL010009184.1, forward strand.
ATTATTTTTCAATGAATACTAATCATGAAATATAGATTTATACTTACATTTGCCAATTTTGCAAGTGTGTTAGCATCCAAGGGAGCAATAACAAATACATCAGCCCAACGCCCAAGTTCAATATGTAGAACTGGGTCTCCTCGCTTCTGCCAGGCACTCCACTCATCTTCATCCGTGTGTACTCTAACTAGCGGTGAAATACTGTTTAGGGGAACAAAATGGGTGGCATGATTGGTCATGACAACCTGGACTTGACATTCATGTTTTAACAAATCGTCCAATAAGTTTGGAAGTTTGATTGCAGCGACACTTCCACAGCATCCAATCAATACTTTTTTTGAATCCATAGCGAAAAAGATTTTGGAAATCACACTAAGCTAACTGGAAGTTTTTTTATCCGTTTCTATATCAGAATCAGTAAAACCTAATTTAGACCATTCTTCTCTAGCCATTAAATTATTTTCCATTCTACATTCTAAATAGCTTTTAGCTTCAACTCGACACTCAGAATTGTTATTTTTATTATAATGCAAACAAAACATATACTTTAGCATTTCCTTTTTACATTGGCCTTCATGGTCTAACGGAAAACTGCCTTTCTCTGGAGGACTTGGTGTGAATAACTTTTTGCCAAATGTAAAAGAAGACATTACAACTGTTAAATGATTACATAGCGTACTTCTTCAATTATCTGTAAAAAAGAAAACAATCATTAAAGTAATACAATACTTCCCATAATATCAATTGAAATATTTTAAATGAATTGTTCTTTTTGAATTATTTATTATTAGTATGTTGATTGTAGAGTAATTGGCGAATATAAGAGGCAAATGAGTATGATGACTGTAGATGAACGAGTGTAGTTATTGTTCCTTATTAAGGTTGACTGTTACTTAAAAAGAGTAATTTATTAATAGCCCAATAGTCAGAGCAACTATGAGACCTGTACCTTTATGTGGAATCAGAAGAATGTTGGAATAAGAGGAAGTATTGGTCTGATTTTCAGCTAACTGACAAACTTGATACTCAAGTACTCTTCCCTCACAGCATCCGGACCCTGACACCCAAGACTTCTCTTCATGTTGATGGCAGCTATTGAGTGGATGACATCTCAGTATTAAGAGGACCAAGTATAGAACCTATCGCTTACAATATCCATAACACTCAAGTCATAAAGTTTACAGCAATGCATCACTAGTGCTGCAGATAATTATATGTTTCAGGTGTTGGAAACATAAATTACCTTACTATGTTATTAGTTTCTGAATGGGTAGTGGTAGCAGCTGAATCATTGTTCATACTGGGCTTTAGGTACTGGTTTTTGACATGTTAATCAGCTGAGCCTATAGTGGCCTACAAATTGTACTGTCTACTTTTGTATTCACTTCATTTATATTTAAACTCAATGTCAGTAATAACAGCAGAGACACAGCCATTGTACAGTTGCTATGGCTGGACAGCTATTGTACAGTTGCTACGACTGGACAGCCATTGCTGCCGGTAACAAGAGCAGGACTACAAACACACTCATAGCAAACAAGCAACGATTGTTTGGTCTTTGTCTCAGAACAATGCACACTTATCATAGTGATCTTCAACATGCTAGTTCTTATCACACAAACTAGATGAAACTTGATACGAATGGTTTTCTAACACTTAACTAATATCGATTGTCATTCATTGTAATTATTTTTTCTTAATAAATCATATGATTTGTTACATATGATTTATTAATTTTAAAAGAGCTGTGGTATATATATTTGGATCAAGATCAAAAAGGCATGTTGTATATTAATATAAATATAAAGTGATCTCCTGTCACAAAGCTAAATCCAATCCATCGAGCCATCTAAGATCATTGATTCTATTTATGCAGGCCAATCCCTCTGTAAAAGAGTGCAGGGGACAATCTGTAACTATGTAATCCATTGTTTGGATAGATTCCCTGCAGTCACATAACTAATCTAATGTCAATCCCCATTTATGATTCCAGTAGTTAACATCTGTCCATGTCAGTTCGGAACTGATTCAACAGTGTCTATTCTCTGTGAAAGAGGTTCATCCCACCTTCAAGTATCGACGGATACTTGTTAAGGAAATTATTTCCTCCATCAAAAATGTTATATGCTATCGTCCAGCTAATGTTGGGTGAGAAATTTGATCTGCTCAACTGGAAAGCAGTACTTAGAAACAGGTTTTGAGATTTTAAGCAACCGTTCTGACATAGGAGATCCTGTGTAATGGTGAGGAGTGAGAGTGAGGCATTCAAGATGTTATTGAATTCTTTAAGCAGTGCTTCCTTACCTAGAGCATTGTATATTACACAGCTTCAAGGGCCAAGTAAATGAAGTTGCTATGAGAGTGCTACTGCCCTCATGACTATATTAAGTTGGACATAAATCGCTTTAGTATGTACGCTTTTGACCATGTGGGAGCACTGTATTCAGCAGCTAAATAGACCAGTGACAAACTGTGAGCAGAACGTGTATAGAAATAAAGTTGAGGCTTATTTAACTTATTTTTTACTATTTGGAAACAACAAATTTTTATACATTTTTACAAATGGCTTAAAAAATGCACTAGGCCAACCTAAATTGTCGCCAGTTTTAGTGTTCCTTCAGTAAAATTCAACTAAATCAGTTTTTTCCCAATATACGAGGCATGTTTTTAAAGTAAGTACCCATTTTGGAATCCTGCCTTTGTAGTGCTGTGGTTGACGTTTGGTGCATGCACGCTTTTATTACTATATGTTGGCGAGCAGTGACCGTTGTTACGGATCCATTTGACTATATTTAATGCTGCTTATGAGCGTATAAAATGCCTCCCTCAATTAAAAATACCACCGACTGTAAAGTACGAGTTTCATAAGTTTTCTTAACGCTACAGGTGTGAAAGCATCTGAAATTCACCTTGAGATCTGTGAAGTTTATGGAGAAAACAGAATAAGTGATGGGATGGTACGAAAATTAGTGAGAACTTTTAAAGACAGTCCTATGAATGTGCATGATGAGCAACAAAGTTTATTTATTTATTTAATAATTCCAAAGGAAACAACCAATTTACAATAATAATACAATGATATCATATAACTCAAAAGGACTAATCATAATTCTATACATATTTACAAGCTTGACCACAACAGTAACGAAAATACCAATAATATAATGTAAAAGTAATAGACTACAACAAAACAACTACATGAATTTTAAGAAGTACAACAATAAATTAATGATATAATATAACAAGACAAAATAATGATAAACAAGTAAGAATAACAACAAACAATTCTATAAATAATCTAATGAAAAAGATAACAAACTATAATCTAGTCTATACAACAAGCAAATTCAAGAAAATGAATTACATGCAGAAATAATGACAGGTAACTAGAACATCACTATAAATGTCTGGAAATGATCACACGGCAGCTCATAAGGCAGGGAGATACCTAGGACATCAACAGATTATGGAGTTAATGATCAGAAACAACAGATGCACTCATCAATGTCACCTTCCTCTTGAAGGAATTAGCAGATTCCGCAAACAAGTCTATTCTCTATGACACCACACTCCCTGTCCTCTGAAATCTGGCCAGTCCACAGTGATAAGCATAGCCGGTGGGCAGATAACTACGGCCAAATATTGTCATGAATCTTGTACCCCTTGGGATGTGTAGAGCTCAGGGCAGTACATTAAACCATTGTGAAGTAAATCAACATGACCTCGTTGATATGGTGACCATACAATAGAGCCATATTCTAACACAGGATGAACTAGCATCTTGTACAGTATTATGAGGTATTGAGATGAACAGAAGTGCTCGGTTGATCTGTTAATGAAGCCAGTAAGAGAGTTAGCTTTTAAAGTTACATCAATAACATGCAATGCAGGATTCAAAGTTGAAGTAAAAGAAACTCCCAAGTCCTTGACATTGTTCACTCTTATTAAACTGGAACTCTCAATTTGATGATGGCACGTCATCAAAATATTTTGCTCAACAATAAGTGACGTCATTAGTGAGTCAAAACACAAATGAACTACAATCTTCCTAGAAGTATCACAAATGGGGTCAATACTTTCCTTCTTCGAATACTTAAAACAATTGTAGGGAGGAAGTGACTCCATCAACTCCTGATGTAGTTTTTGTCTTAACCACTTTAAATAAATAAATCATTAACAGGCTCAGTAACTATGAAATTTAACTAAGATACATTTTTAAACCCCTTTTTAACATCTAATATAACAAGTTAATAGATGCGTACACTGGTTGTTAAATTACATGTGCAATGGTATTGACCCAACCGCCCACCCATACACGTACGGTGGTATTGACCCACCCATACACGTACAGTGGTATTAGGTAATCATGAGTAAAAGTAACTGCCAAGCGAGAGAAAGAAACAACTTGAAATTTTGCGACGTTTAGCTCCATTTCATTCTCCTGAAACCAAGAAAAAATATTAGTTAGTGATTGTTGTAAATTTTCCTTGTCAGATGTTGAATGGACTCTGGCAAAAATCTTGAGGTCATAAGCAAACAAAAGCAGGCCCCTGGGATAACACAGATGATGTCATTAATAAAAATATTAAACAGGAATAGTCCCAAATGAGAGCCCTAGGGACCCCACACAGGGATTCAAAAGGAGACGACAAGATATCCTCACATTTCACATATAATGCTCGGCCCCTAAGATAGCTGTCCAACCTCTGTAGTAGCCGCCCTGAGACTCCATAGCCTGCGAGTTTGACAACCAATAAACCCATGATAGACCTTATCAAAGGCTTTAGAGAAGTCTAAGTAAATACAGTCAACCTGGCATGAGTTGATAAAGGCTGAGGTGACATATTCTTGAAACACAAGGAGATTAGTGACTGTTGATCGACCACGAAGAAAACCATGTTGCTTTGTAGAGATATATGTTTTCAGGTAAAAGTAAAGATGGTCAAAAACAAAACTCTAAAGCAATAGTTTTTAATATTGCTTCGATCGCCGGATTTATAGATGGGGATAACATATCCTCACTTAAGGCTTGAGGGGAAGATTCCTGATGATAGCAGGGCGATGAAAAGACAAGCCAAGCCCCGCACTCTTTGTCGGATCAAGATCTTCAAGCAAGATCTGAACCTCAGTTGTTGTTATTGCAATCTAGGATAGGGAGTTATTCCAAGCAAAATCCAATGTAGGCACTGGTAGATTGCTTGCTTAAGGAATCCTGACGCTCAGAACCATCCAGAGTCATTTTAGGTGGCATAGAAGAGGTGTGCTTAAGATTATTAACATGTGTCCAGAAACATTTAATATTTGTAGCAATATTATCTTCGACTTTGTTTTTATATAATTATTATAGCAGACAGATGCTAATGTTTTACATTCACGTCTCAAACTGCGGAAGTGTTCCAGGTCATAGATACAACCAGTTGTTTTAAATTTTCTGTGTGCAATCTTTTCCTTGATAACTAGGTTCCATAGATCATTTGTAAACCACTTTGGGAAATTTGATATAGTGACTTTCTTCATTGTTGGACTAACAATGATAAGTAATCAATAAAATTGGTAAAGGACGTATCAACATCATTAGTAATTCCACCATTAGGAAACTCACACCCTGCAATTGACGAAAAACCTCATTTAGAATGCAGTTCCGAAAATCCGGCATGTACTTAGTGCTGTAGCTGGGTGAATAAAGGGAACCAGTAATGGATATATCCAGAGCTGGGTGATGCCTATCTTCAGGAATGAGTTGATCAATAGAAGGCGTAACAATCGTGTCAGGAATCGATGAGAAAACAAGGTTCAGGGATACTCCTCTGTAATTGGTAACATTATTAACTTGCTTGAGATCATGGATCGCAGCAAGATCCAACATATGCCGAGATGAGTCATCGCAATCAACGTACCAAGCAGAACAATCAGTTTGGGGCAAGTTAAAGTCCCCCATCAATAGAACCCTATCTATTTCTCCGCTGGTGCCAATTACCTCATCAGCCACTTGACAAAGATTGAGGTAGACAGAAGAGGGCTGGTTGGGAGGTATGTAAGCATATCCAATTACTAGTTGGCTGAAGACATAGTACATTTCAGAAATACACTTTCAGAATTCGAAGTAGAAGGTGATATGAGGCAAGAAGACAGTGAGTTAATGACTGCAATCAGAGATCCACCACCACTTAGTTTATTAAAAAAGAAGATCTCCATTCAATAGATAATTTCAGGCCTATTTCTATTTTACCCGTGTTCAGTAAAATTTTCAAGAAACTTTTTCTATCACGGATGATGAACTTTTTTGAAAAAAAAACAATGTGCTTTCACAAAATCAGTTTGGTTTTAGGAAAGGTAAATCAACTACAGAAGCAGTTTCGAGCCTTGTCGATAAAATGTTCATGGGCCTTGAAGGTTGCAAGCCCACCCTAGGTGTATTCTTAGACCTTTCCAAGGCTTTTGACTGCGTTAACCACAGTATAATACTACATAAAATTGAGACGTAAGGGGTTTTCAAGTGGTTAAAA
>JAQJVL010009185.1:0-16877 GCA_035578905.1 Stictocephala bisonia
TATTTTAATTAACAACTCCATATTGTTCTTTTGTTCTTTCTGTAATTTGGAATATTTTTTAAATCTGAAGTGCTCCAAATTCCAATCTTCCTGGATTATAGATGAATCTTATGCTGAAAATGCATTCCTGTGGTGACTCACGCCCTGTTACTTGCGGCTGAGGGGTAGTTGAACGTCTGGAACAATACAAATACTTAGGTATAATCAACGATAAAAAATTAAGTTGGAGTTCACATGTTCAATCCATTAAACAGAAATTAAGGAAAATGTGTTATGCCTTTGCTGAACTTAGTTACGTATTGACCGTTCAAGACTGCAGGACAATTTACGATATTTTGCTTACGTGCAATTGGTATATCAAATATAATCAACATTATCCCTATAATCTACTCTTTACAATTTTTCCAGTAATAAATATGAGACAAATTTTTACTAAAACATTTTAATAATATTAATGGTTTTTACCTTATTACAACATAATTACGCTACTAGGAACCATGGTCAATTGAGAATTCAAATTCCATTAGTAACTTTCAGATTCCTAGAATATAATTATTTTCACATTGCCCATAGGCTGTATTTGAATTTACCTCCCGAAACATTACAAGCCGAGGACAGGGGTGCTGCTGTCTCCGGTGGAGAGTGAGTGACCGGCTTTTGAAAATTGGTTGGGAAAGTGCGGAAGCTTTAGTTACATCTCAGTATGCATAACAATAGAACATTTAGTGACTCACGTCCATTTGTATGTGTAGTGAGCCTGTCTTATACATATAAATACATTACAATACAATACAGAAATTATATACCATACAGACCAGCAAAACCACTTTATTAAATTATTTTTCTAGTTAAATGGATGTTCTGGTGAATGTAACAATTTTGGAAAATGTTAGTGTCAAAGAATGTTATTGTTAAATTTGTAAGTTTTTCCATACAAATGTTGCTTTTATCTTGTACACTTAAGTTTACATTTACTATAGTTTTCAGTTACATAACAAGTTATGCATTAATTTTATATATTAATTAAGATATGTTTTTTTTTAAGTAATTCTTTACTGATACAATTGGACTGTTTCCGCACAGACATATAGTCTATGTGAAAATGTATTCGTTATTTTTTCTGTTAATTTGAGTTTTTTCTTTTTTAGAATAAACATGCTTTTGAATTTGAAAACGTTTTATGTATAACCTATAAACAACTAGACTACTGTATTACCACAGTCGTTACTGTATATAATATATACAGTATATTATATACAGTACTATACTGTATATAGGCTATAGTAACGAAGCTCAACCGTTTTACTTACAACCAAGCTATGCTAGCGAACCTATCGGTGAGATAGTAAACAGATGGCGTGGTACATAGGTTTTGTAGCACACGTTTTTGTTGTTTATATCAAAAGTGATGTTGTAAGGCTTAATTAATACAAATCGAGCCGATACATTTTTCTCAAGAGTAAGCTTTGCTACTGTCTATATTATAATGTGGTTTTGTCTTATGTGTCCTTAACTAATTAATTGTTCAGAGGCGTATGTTCTTCACTTCAATTTAATAACTCTTATTAAGAAGCAAGGAAAGATCCTTTCAGTGAGTGAAGGTTATCACTACACTGATCGGCTGTCAAAAATTATTTAATATTTAATGAAATATTAAATATTATTAATATTTTAATAATAATAATTTAATAAGGTACGGCTTATATTAATTATAAGCCGTACCTCGTTGCTCATCTAGGTGCGTATATAATCAAGGGTTTAAGCATTGATTTTACTATATAAAGTATGTATAGTATGTCAATGTATAGTAAAATCAATGGTTTAAGTTACAGCCTTGATTATATACGCACCTAGATGAGTAGGCAATTTCCAAAACCTGTTAAATCACTTTTTCTAAATTTTTCAGTATTCAGGAAAAACTTATAGAAACATTATCTCTAAAAATAAAAACCTGAATCTTTTTTTAAAAAATAATTTAAAAATCGCTTTTTTGTTCCATGTATGGCTCTAAGTTAACAGGGTTTTGGTTATTTTAATATTAAATAATAAAATCTGAAAATAACGGGTTTTGGAAAATTATTTATTTTTAACAGGTTTTGGAAATACCAATGAGGTTTATAACAGGTTTTTACAACAATAAAACTGCCACTGTCTTTTTAATGGACTTTCCAAAACCTGTTATTATCACTGGATGAGAGTGTTAAGGAAAACATTAGTATTCTGTTTCAAATCAAATTACTTTTATTAGGCCTAATGTCAATACACAATCTCAGTTGGATCATCTTCGTTAACATTAGTATTCTGTTTCAAATCAAATTACTTTTATTAGGCCTAATGCCAATACACAATTACACAATCTCAGTTGGATCATCTTCGTTAAGGTCAAAATCTATGTTGTCATCAATTTCTGCGATACGAGCATCACCCTGGGTTTCAAGTCCTCTCAGTATAATATCTTGTTCCTCGAAAACTTTTACGTAGAACTGTAAAAGCTCGTTTTGGGCCCAGCTTTCACCAAAATGTAGTTCCAACAGCCGTTTTACATCCTGTTTCTTAGCCTCTTTCAAAAGAACACCTCTGGTCACATCCTCTAATGATACGTCTCGCAAGTTTTTACTTTTCTTGCACACACTTCTAGATATGCCTGTTTCAAAGTTGTAGAATGGTTCACCGCGAACGAGAATGTTTGTCAAAGGTTTGTTTCTTCTTAATACAATCTTCTTGGCTTTCTGGAACTGAAAATGCCAAATCAGTTGTTTTCCTCAGTATGTTGTCAGCGGAAGCCTTCCAGTTTTTGACATCACAGTCTTCTCCCAAGTGGATAACTGTTGTATGTTTTTTAAACATAGCTAAGTATTTGTCAGGGTTCTCAATGACACTGTTGGACTTAAACCTTCGTTCTAGATTACCGAAAACCCGGTCAGGTGGAATGAACGAATGTCCTACAATCGGAAAAGTCAAAACAATTTCTTTTACGTGACTGGGAGCATTGTTCAGTAGCCAAACAGCGAGCATGAACACAATAGTACTGTTTTTATTCTGTCCTCCACAGCCATCAGAAAAGAGGTGTACCTTGGTGATCCCGTCCAAATTTGTGGAGCATAATCGGTGGTTCAACGCCGATGCAATTTGAACAGAACCCTTTGCAAACTCATCCTCAGTCCATACATACGCAAAAGTATTTTCTTTGTTGAGATTAGCTGTAGAACTTCCCTCAACCACGGTAAAGTTGTAAAGGTAAAATTGACGGCGATAATAAGCCTCTTGATCAGGGATTTTAGGGAGAACCAAGTTTTTTTGGCAATCATAGCTTAATATCAGGTTACCGTCGCTTTGATTTTTTAAGGCAGCATAAAAGGTATTAGCACGAGTTTCGTGGGCTTTAAGGTCTGCTTTCAACTTATCCAGTTGTTCCTTGTTTTTTTCTAAAGCGATTTTATTCTTCAGACAAGAACAAGTCGAACACTTGTCCGAATATGGGGCGTGGAAACCTATGTTGAAGTTATCATTGAAAACATGTCTGAAGAATTGATACTCAACCTTCAGGTTCTCAGGTATATCTTTTTCCATATACAAATCCCACAACCTTTTGACTGACAACTCACTAGGTAAGTACTGGCGAATTTTTATTTGGGCCCTACTGTAATGTTGTTGTATAGGCTTAAAGGTTTTAATGAAAGCTATGACCTCCTCCTTTTTAGCAGCAAATGTTTCAACTTGGCGAGCTCCTCCACGAGTTTCAGGGGGAATTTCACCTGTTTGCAGATACTTTTTGCAAAGTCTTTGTAGTCTATCTCTACCTTCTTGGATTATACTCATGAATGCACTTCGGCATACTCGTACTTGACTAACGGTCCCCTCACGTGTCTTAGGTAAAGTATATAGTGTGCTTACCATTCTTTTGCGACGATTACACTCATTACCTTGCTTTCTTTTCACAGGAGTAACTACAGTTACGTGCCGTGCGATGAAATGTTTCTTTGATTCCAAAGTTCCTTCTTTGTAATATCGCTGGTGAATTTTCCGGATATCTTGCATTGTGAGCTCATTGCACTGGTACATGCTTTTTTCTCCATGTCTGCAATCTGGTTTAGTAGGAAACCCTTTTGGTTTGTGCCTGAAACAAAACAATGTGATTAGGCTAGAAATAAAGGCATGCCTGAGGTGTGAAGCTGGAATGAAGGTTTAGTGAGTAGTTCAAGTGCCTAGCCTAAAACACTGAACTGAAAATAAAATGTTATGGTTTACCAGGGTTAAACTAATATTAAATTGTGAGAAATTTAATAATGTATTCTTTTGGTTAAACTTACCGTGCTCTTTTAGCTACATTCTTCTTCCATTCCTCCGGTAACCTATGCCTCTTTCTCGATAGGTTAGGTGCTGTTGTTACATGTAAACTCTCTGAAGAGGATTCATCGATAGTCAGATTTTCTTCTTCTATAATTACCTCCATATCTTGAACATTAAAATCATTATTAACAATCAATAATTCTTCCATTTTAACTGAAAGTTAACCCACCGAGAGAGAAAAGACAAAGTTGACACCACACGACAACAGCGTTTGTTTCAACTAACTAATAACACAATAAACGCGGGATGAAAACTGTCAGCTGGAAAAGATAAACAAAGAAAACAGCAGTGTAGCCAACACAAACTTTTACAATTTCAAAGGTATAACGTATAATATCAATAAAAGAATAAACACTGAAACCAATGTTCGTGTGGACTGAAGAAAACCAGACTAAAGAAATAACAGGTTTTGGAAAACCTTTTTATCTCGCCATATGTAAAATCAAATTTATAACGGGTTTTGACACAGAAAACATAGACCTGAAAATAACAGGTTTTGATTCTTCAATGGCATAATTTTTAACTGGTTTTGGAAATTTAAACAATTTTAAAATGCGATTTTTACCCATTTTAAACTGGTTTTGGAACATAAAATTGATAGAAAACGGTAGCTGACACTCCAAAGAATCCATAGAGACCAAAAAATCAACTTCAGAAAAAAAGTGATATAACGGGTTTTGGAAATCACCTACTCAGATGAACAACGAGGTACGGCTCTGCGTGATCAGACAGCGCTAGCGATCTCTAGCAGAACGTGTTGGGACTATGGCAGAATTGTTCAATGCGCAGTGCTGCTTTGAGTAGACAACAGCTGAAATTGGCTGTACTCGGGCTCATTACCGACCGCGCTGGCGCTGCGCCTGTAGTAATGTATGTGGAATATGATCGACTGTTTGAAATCAAGGAAAAGTAATGGTTGACTTACGTCATGCGTTGTAATCGTTTTTATTTATTACGCTTCATCCGTGATATTTGATTACTTGTTACAATAAAATACACATGAATAGACAAGTATTATGAATAGTAACATATATATCATAGATATAAAATTGGTTTTGAAATTTACCTATTTTATACAGTGTAGTATTTTAACTGTAAACATTTTTATTTTAAAATAAGTGCAATATTTATAGAGTCTGTTTGGTTGCTGCCAAAACCATACGATATATTCCACTGTGAAATGATCAAAGTTTTATGTAACTTAAATAAACAAAGCAAAGCTAAATAATTCAGCAAATAATACATAAAATTGTATTATAACGTAAAAAGAATTTCCTCGATTTTATATTTACAGACCTGAACATTAAATCATTTAATTAATTACTTCAAATCATCCTTCTAAGATACTTTGGTGAAATAGTCTCAGTACCGTATTAATAAATTACTAACTTTTTAGCCCCTTGCCTTGACAGTGAACGTCAATATACCCACGTTAGCGAGCGCATAACAAAAATATGGACGTTTATAACACTCAGAATCCAAAAGGCAATAATTGATTTAGAATACTCTTCGTTTCTATCTTTGTTTTCATGGAATATGGCCGTAAATTATAATACCCCCACCCCTGAGTTCCAATTTATTATTATTACCCCACCCCTGAGTGCAGTATTATTATTACGTTTGTACAGAAATGATTAGCCTCGGTATTTTTGTATCATATTGTTTTGACTCTTTATGTATTCTAGTTAATTTTCTGTGAATAATGTAAAAACACTGCGTTACAATTACGTTTGAAAAAATCGGTAAATCAGAACTTTTCTGCTGTATATATTTTTTTATTTAATCAACAGTTCTTTGTTTTGTGAAAAAATCACTGTATTGTAATTACGTTCATACATTTGTTATTTAGAATTATATTTCTTAAAACATTTATTTTTACCATCATATACTAAGTCAAATGTTGGTGTATTTACACCAAATTGGTGTACACCAAAATGTGTGGTGTATTTACTAATAATATGTGTGCGTTTCGCGCTAGTTGTAAGCATTAATGCGATATTTTTTAAAATACTTTAATTTCAACCAAATTATAAATGGTTCATTTAATTGATCTTCTTCTTGTTAGGTTTACATTATTCTTTCTAGTTAATTTTGTAATTTATGTTTACAGTATCATTAGAATTTGACCCCGTACACGTAGTGTGTGGAAAAAGTATTGTCTTCCTATTTTTCTTTCATTTATTTGTAATATATCTACTACGGGTTTCTTTGGTTTTCAAGCAAGCACTAAAAACTTAGGACAATACTGTTAAGTTGTAATAATAGTTTTTAAAAATGTCGAGAGTTTCACATATCAATGCCTACCATACTTAAATTTTCCGCCCAATTCAGTTTAAGGATGACCAGTTAAATTCACATTATTACCTAAAACCCCTAAAAATGTTTATGCCCTTACGTATTTTTTGTAAAATTAAACTTTTATGTTAATTAAATTTGGAACAAAAATTATATTTTCCATTTTTTAACTAATAAATGTATTGTTTACTTTCACAATTGTATAGTGTTTCAACCAAGGCACAGTGTGTAAGACTTACTCGATGGAAATGTTACGAAGTCACAGGCAATAAGCAATGAGATAAATTATTTACTGACAAATAAAAATACATAATATATTACTAGCCTTATGTTTGTTGTAACTACTTTCTTCACATACCTTCACCATAATATAATCAAAGCTACAATCTTGTTCGTATATTTCATAATCTCTTATAAAATTATTAGTCTTCATTACAACGTACATTTACAAACTACTTATTTATACCATGTTATGACAACGATTTTATCCAGTACACATGACAATTACTTTTGAACACAGCTGACTTTTTAGTACTACTAACAAACATTTCAGCTTACTTTTATTTACTAGTTTTTATATTTTTGTGCACTTTTTAAAGTGAAATAAATGTTAGTGATAAACCTATTTAGTGATAAAAAAGGTAATTTTTTACGAATTTTGTGATGATTTATTAAAATTTGCTGTCTTAGAGGTTTAGAAGGTTAAGTTTAAAATCTATCAATTTAAATTGAACCTTATTGGAGTTAAGGTAAATTAAATTACTAAACAAGTAATTTATATTCATTCGAAATACATAATGGGTGCACAAATTGTACATACTGAGGCCCTTAGATATTTAATTTAATGTGACAAATAATTAGGTTTACAAAGTGGAGAAAAATAAATTTTAATATGCAATCATCGAGTATAAGATGATTTGCACACTACTTATACAAAGTCTAGAAACTGACTTTATTACTTAAATTTTTATAATAATTATCAGTGTCAACTTTACACTTCGATTGACGACAGGGAGTTTGAGAGGAAATGTATAATGTGACAGGCGTGGCAAGGGGCTTTGATACTAAAACCACGAAAACTACTGACGACGTAACAATTAATTTGATTTACGAAATAGGAATGTCTACTGATTAATTTGAAATACGAATGTTTACTGAAGGAACACGGCGCGCGACCGTGCAACCATCTAGGGGCGACGCATAGTACTTCTCACGAGTGCAGCCAACCAGAGCTCCTAGCGGCGCGCTAATATACTACGTCGGCATTCTTAATGGTTTTCAATCACTCAGAAATGCATTGGCTTGCTCATCTAGGTGCGTATATAATCAAGGGTTTAAGTTACAGTAATTTCGCCTTAAACAGTCTAACAAATTTTACGGTATTTAATGCAAATAAAAAGGTCTGCTTGTAGTGTCCACCAGTAGCGCAATTGTCTCTAACATGGCGTCTAGTGGTTTGCAATGTTGCTACTAGGGTGCAGTATATATCCAAGTTGAGATGATTATTTATCTACTAATGGATGTATAATAAACTAAAACTATCTAAAACTTCCTTTTACGTTTTCAATAAAATAAAATAAAAACACATTGTCTTCTCTTGTTTTGATAAAAAATTTTTAATACAACAAATGTATGCTATTGAAAAGAAAAATACTTACGACTCTCGGCTATTTTATTTATTATTATTAATATATAATCAGGGGCACATAAAACAACTGTTCTTTTTAAAAGCTGAAAAAATCTATTGTAATTTTTGACAGCCGATCAGTGTAGTGATTATTTTCACTCACTGAAAGGCTCTCTCCGAAAAATTTATTGTAATATTAGGCAGCTGATCAGTGTAGTGATATTTTCACTCACTGAAAGGCTCTTTCTTTTTCTTTGCTTCTTAGAGTTAATAAAATTGAATTGGAGTGAAGAACATACGCCTCTGAAGTCTGAACAATTAATTAGTGAAGGACACATAAGACAAAACCACATTATAATGTATACAGTAGCAAAGCTTACTCTTGAGAAAAATGTATCCGGCTCGACGCTAGCGCTCTTAGTGGTCATTTAGTAGACTTGTATTAATTTAATTAAGCCTTACAACATCACTTTTGATATAAACATGAAAAACGTGTGCTACAAAACCGCACCATCTGTTTACTACCTCACTGGTAGTATGGTTCGCTAGCATAGCTTGGTTGTAAGTAAAACGGTTGAGCTTCGTTACTATAGCCTATATACAGTATAGTACTGTATATAATATACTGTATATATTATATACAGTAACGACTGTGGTAATACAGTAGTCTAGTTGTTTATAGGTTATACATAAAACGTTTTCAAATTCAAAAGCATGTTTATTCTAAAAAAGAAAAAACTCAAATTAACAGAAAAAATAACGAATACATTTTCACATAGACTATATGTCTGTGCGGAAACAGTCCAATTGTATCAGTAAAGAATTACTTAAAAAAAAACATATCTTAATTAATATATAAAATTAATGCATAACTTGTTATGTAACTGAAAACTATAGTAAATGTAAACTTAAGTGTACAAGATAAAAGCAACATTTGTATGGAAAAACTTACAAATTTAACAATAACATTCTTTGACACTAACATTTTCCAAAATTGTTACATTCACCAGAACATCCATTTAACTAGAAAAATAATTTAATAAAGTGGTTTTGCTGGTCTGTATGGTATATAATTTCTGTATTGTATTGTAATGTATTTATATGTATAAGACAGGCTCACTACACATACAAATGGACGTTAGTCACTAAATGTTCTATTGTTATGCATACTGAGATCCAACTAAAGCTTCCGCACTTTCCCAACCAATTTTCAAAAGCCGGTCACTCACTCTCCACCGGAGACAGCAGCACCCCTGTCCTCGGCTTGTAATGTTTCGGGAGGTAAATTCAAATACAGCCTATGGGCAATGTGAAAATAATTATATTCTAGGAATCTGAAAGTTACTAATGGAATTTGAATTCTCAATAGACCATGGTTCCTAGTAGCGTAATTATGTTGTAATAAGGTAAAAACCATTAATATTATTAAAATGTTTTAGTAAAAATTTGTCTCATATTTATTACTGGAAAAATTGTAAAGAGTAGATTATAGGGATAATGTTGATTATATTTGATATACCAACTGCACGTAAGCAAAATATCGTAAATTGTCCTGCAGTCTTGAACGGTCAATACGTAACTAAGTTCAGCAAAGGCATAACACATTTTCCTTAATTTCTGTTTAATGGATTGAACATGTGAACTCCAACTTAATTTTTTATCGTTGATTATACCTAAGTATTTGTATTGTTCCAGACGTTCAACTACCCCTCAGCCGCAAGTAACAGGGCGTGAGTCACCACAGGAATGCATTTTCAGCACAAGATTCATCTATAATCCAGGAAGATTGGAATTTGGAGCACTTCAGATTTAAAAAATATTCCAAATTACAGAAAGAACAAAAGAACAATATGGAGTTGTTAATTAGCTATAAAAATCAAAATACACTTTAATATGGTTTTTATACTATAAAGAACGTTTTAACAGGAGAGATTTTTCCAATTATATGTTTATGCTGTATACATGCACTGTTATGGTTTGTTTAATGTAGTAATGACAATTTTATTTTAAACCAGTTGTTTAATTGTAACACATTCCCTTCAAAATTTTAATACAACCTTATGAATAACATATGTACACATCCTTAGCGCAATCCACATCCTTACCACATTACCACAATATATTACATTTAGCTTAGCATAACTTTACTTTCCCACCCTAATCCCTGCTGTGACATAAGCCCAGCAGAAATGTGATTATGCAAAATACAAAGTGGGTTAAATCCAAACATTTATAGTAACTATTTGACAAAGATAATTTCCATAAACATTACAACATATATATTTTGAAAGTAGATTTACAGTACTTTAAGTCGTCATTTACAGTACATTAAGATATTCAGTTATATATATATATTAGATTCCTGATACAAGACGCCAATGCCATTGATTATATAAACCTACAATAGATAAACCATCTAATAGGAGTATTTGTGGCAGTAATTTTGTTAGTTTGTGTGGCTTGCAACCACAGCTGGTTTAAACTGCATTACATTTACATGGGACTACACTAGCGCTCCACAATAGACCACAAAAACAGCTGATATTTTGAGACTCCAAATTGGATGAGAAATCTATTTGTGTTTAAAATCGATGCCGATACCCAGTGGTGCGTATTTTAAGACTATGAATGATTACATGAGTGTGGATGACCTGTGTTGTAGTCTGGTAACTAACTGAGTTCGACTGTTCCTCAGAAAGGGCCATTTATTTAGCCTAGGCAACTAAGGGAGTTACAGCTTTATGTAGAATTCGAACCACGTGGTGTTGGCCATATTTTCACTGCATTCTAGGGATGACCAACAGTATAAGCGCATCAGTTGATTCAATTTAACTAATGCGAAAATTAACTGATGCGCAAGACCACCTGATGCAACACGAAATGGATATTCTGATTCAACAGAACAGCAAGCCTGTTCTGCTCCTATTTGTATCAGACAACACAACAGTCGGTTGATTTCCTGTTGAAATATGACAACTGATGCGAGTCTTATATAAATCAGTTTGTATTTGTCATTCAGTGAATACTCAAGACGACTTGCTAGATCGTTTGAACTGATGCGGTTAGTTTCAACAGTAACTGAATGCCTGACTTCTTGTTACTTTGCATCAGTTAATTTAAACTGATACGTGCTGGCAAATTGAACTGTTATATCAGTTAAGCAAAAGTAGCAGGTCAGCACATCCCTACACTGCACAAAGTTAAATTCTGGTGCAAGTGAAATTCAGAAGGTGTGCTGGGAGTAGTTGATGGATATGTAGATACAGCAGGAAAAGCTTTTGTAAATATTAGTAATAGTTTAGAAGATAAGCAAATAAATGTTAGCAAGGGGTGCAGTAATCTCAATGATAACGGTTTTTTAGAGAAATGAACATGCTTATTTTTCATTACAACATTCAGGGTTGTGCCAAAAAGTTGGAAAAATATTTTTTTGTCAAAGTACCATAGTCAATATAAAATATTACTATTGTCTGATCATTGGTTGGGAGATGACAATAAAGAATTCTTGAATAACTCATATGTATCAGGTTATTTTAGAGAGGAAGGTGAGAAAAGTGGCTCTTGTATATTGGTTAGCAAAGCGTTATTAGATAAAGCTAAAATTGTTTTAGATTATAAAAATCTTGCTATGAAACACATTTTTGAATTTAGTTTAATAGAGCTTACCCTGAAATGCTCAACTTATGTCATTGTATCCATTTATAGAGTTCCAGATAAACATAATTTTGAAATATTTTGCACCCAATTAGAATTATTACTAGATAGATTAGCAAGTAGGAAAAATTATGTAACGCAACATATCATTTTAGGTGGAGACTTGAATGTAAATACATTGGTAAAAGACAAGTATTCAAAAAAGCTAATTGATATAGTTGGTGCTTATGGCTTGCAGTTATGTTTCAATGTACCAACTAGAATAGCTAAAAATTCGCAAACTTGTATTGATCATATAATAACAAATTGTTCTGTGGAAAATGCCCGGATATTACAGCCAGGGCTCTCTGATCATACTGCCCAACTTGTGGAAATAGCTATCTCTGAACAGATTATAAAGAAAAAAACTAGCATTAGAACATTATCTGAAAATAGTATAAGTAGTTTTTATGAGGATTTAAAAAATGAGCAATGGATAACGTTGTATAGCATAAACTATGAAGAAAATAACTATGATTTTGTAAACACTATATAAAAGGAATTTTTACAAACATTTTTGCTCCATTTTAATTCTAACTTTCCAAAGAAGCATGTCTCAGAAAATTTTAAACAAACTAAAAAAATTGTCTTAATGGTAAAATAATTAGTCTCAACACAAAAAAGGGTGAATTATTTATATTAATGAAAAATAACTCAGGAGACAAAAGATTAGAGAATCTATACAAAGATTGTAAACTAAATTTAAAAAAGAAGGTTGGTAAGGCAAAATTGGAATTTTACAATAAATCTATTCAAAACGCTTATAATATTTCTAAAGCTTCTTAGAGTTTTATAAAACAGGAATTAGGAAAATTCAATTCAAAACCCATCAATATTGAGGTTGACATAGGCAAAAATATTTTATTTCAATAATCGCAGGCAGAAGCTTTATTAAACAAACATTTTTTGAATGTTTCTGAAAGATTAGATCTTAAGCCGAATATAAATGTGGCTTTGGCTTATTCGAAAAACTATTGTAGTAATTTAAACGGTCCACATTTCTTAGGTCCTGTGATGCCAAATGAGATTTTATCCGCTATAAGAAAACTGAAAAATAAAAGATCCTCAGGGTTGGATTATGTTCCTATGTTTTTAATTAAACGGGTAGGTGAAGTTTTAGCCCCCCATTTGGCCTCCATATTCAATCAATGCTCAACGTTGGGGATATTTCCGGATCTGCTGAAGTACTCCATCATAAAGCCAATTAAGAAAAACAAAGATAAAAGTTTGGATGATTTTCGACCTATTTCATTGTTATCAGTTTTTCAAATTTGCTGGAAAGAATAATTTTAATCAGACTTTTACCTTATCTTGAAAAACATCAAATAATTAACAAAGAACAGTTTGGATTCAGGCAAAACCTTTCAACCATAGATGCAGTTTCAAAATTTATCGATTTCATCATTAAGAATATCAATAGTAAAACCTCTTCTGCAGCAATCTTTTGTGACTTGTCAAAAGCGTTTGACACTATTGATAGAAACATATTTCTAGAAAAAATGTAAAATTATGGAATCAGAGGTCAAGCAATTAACATAATTAAATCCTATTTTGAAAAACGTTTTCAGTTGGTGCGAATAAATGACCAAAGTGGCTCATATAACTCCAATTGGGAAATTTGCCATACAGGATGCCCACAGGGATTGATATTAGGGCTGATTCTCTTTTTAATTTATGTCGTAGACTTGCCCAAAAATGCTGATTCCGCCTTTTCAAATACAGTTCAGTACGCTGATGACACTACTGTAGTAGTCCAAGAAGGGAATCATAATTGGTAGTCTTGATCATAATATTGAGGATTGTATTTTTAATTTAAGCACCGGGTTTAAAGAAAATAGATTTAAATTAAATGAAAACAAAACTGAAATAATCAAAATCAAAACTCATGAACCTTTACAAAAATCAAGTAAAACCGAAAACTTTTTTAATAAATTTTTAGGGATAACCATTGATGCGAAATTAGAATTTTCTATACATATTGATACTTTAAGTAAAAAATTAAATTATTCTTGTTTTGCTCTTAAAGTACTATCAAACTCAGTTAATCAAAACATTTTAAAAACTGTTTACTTTGCAACTATTCAATCTAGATTAACTTATGGGTTGGTAATTTGGGGAAGTACGTTGTGTGAAAATTTTAATAGAATATTTCGAATTCAGAAAAGGCCATTAGCATTTTGCATCATGTTCCAGTTGATGAGCTCTGTCAACAAATATTTCAAGGATCAAAATTATTAACGTTATCTTGTCTTTATATTTAAGAATTATGTAAATACTTCATAAAAAATAGAATCCTTTTTGAAAATCACACTAATGCGTATAACACAAGACATAATTTCATAATATTATATCCCTCGCACTCAACAGCAAAATTTGAAAAATCTCCCAATTATATACCCGTAAGGTAATTAATAAATTCTTATTATTAGAAAAAGACACAGACTTTAACAATTGTTTTTTTGAAGAAGGTCAAGCAATATTTGTATGACAATGCATTTTATACTTTGAATGACTTTTTCACTACACTACTATGAGTTAAGCTGTTTTCGTTATGTGTTTACAACCTGCGAAACATCATATTTTCAACAGCTGTCTATTGTTTACTACCGAAAGTAACATTGTTTACAACAGAAAATTTTCCACAGTCAACAACACCTGTTTTTATTCCGTAGTGTAGTGAAAAGTATCGTTCAAAACTCGAGAGAAAGTGTTTTGTATGTTCTCGACCATTTGAAGTGCTTGACAAGTCTCGCACTTCAAACAAATGGTCTCGAACATGCAAAACCCCACTTTCCACTCTTGTTATGAAATATACTATTTTAACAGTAGTGCTAAGTTAGTTTAAGCTTTGAGATGACATTGTACTTGTACTCATCATCAATGTATGACTATTCTCTATGTACACACTTGTATATTTATGGGGAAATAAAACTCTTATTCTTATTCTTTATGATTTCTGTGAAGTGGCTGTAAGTAACCACATTATGTCTTACAATATACATTATGTATTTCAATGCCGGTGGCACTTTTTACTGACTATTCAACCATTTTATGGGACAACGGCCCAAACCAATCAAGCTAAATTTAGTTGGACCTCCTGGGATGTGAAACCGTGACTCTCTGCATTGAAGTCAGGAGTGCTAAGCGTTATTATTCATTATTCATCCGGGCTAGTAAGAGGCCCATTAAAACTCTATACAGAATAAGCTGGTACTTCACAATTCATATGAACTAAGATGAACACCATGAATCCTTTATTACTCAATTATTCTTTTCCTCCGTTGTAAAAAGAATTGTAAACTGATTATTGAAAGTTCAAAACAAACTAACAAAAAGAAATGAAAACTTGATATATTATTTTGCTTTATCCAACTTCAATAAATGCAAGTCACTATAAATTTAAAAATACTTTTAAAACAATCAATTAATTATCTTTTATATAATCTGCAACTGCTTAGTTTATTACGTTTATTGTTATCTTTCTGATGGTGTTAAGTTGTTTATATCTAAGATGTTTGGCACTATTCTCGATTTATCATGCACGTGGAAGAGAAATCCAATGGCATGAAGCAGGGTACATTGATTAGCATTGAAAAATACTTTTTTTCAAGGAAAGTTGCATTGAAAAATGCTTGTGTACATACGAAATGAAATGTTTTGAAAAATACAGATGCAGTCATATGAATCCAAGATAAATTAGAGAGATAAGTACTAAAATGAACCAGTAGATGAATAGAAAAAATTAGAGAAATTATGGAGGGCCATCAAGAATAATCCTAGGTCTAGAGTATGTCTGTGAAGGTCCTACACCAGTGGCGAATCCAGGATTTAGCCAAAGGGAGGGGGCCTTAAAGCGTTTGAAACCAAACTAGTCCAATAATGAATGGCTCTTAAATTCTCTCATTACTCTTGTACCCAATAGTAATGCCTTGAAAATAACCACTCTGTCATAAAGAAACACATAATGTCTTACTTGAAATTTACTAGATACTTAAGTCAAACACCATCAAAACTCATTGGATAAATTTTTGATTTTGTTTCCTCTCTCTAGCTGATGTTTAAAAATGATGATTTTTATATTATCAAGGCTGATAAAATAGCGTTCAAACTCTTTATTGATTATTTATGCATGACATATTTTACACTAAGTTTTTCTTTTATTTCTCTAGCTTTATTACTTATTTATTTATGATTTTTCTCTAATAAAATGTAATCTAATATAATAACATCTTTAATAAATTTTAAATTATATCCAAAGAAATAAAAAGTTAAATGTTAGTGGTTAAAAATATTCCAAACAGTATTTTATCAACAAGATCAAACAAAAAAATGTTAATAATAATAATGACTAATATAATAATATAAAGGGCGAACCAAAAAAACAACGGTTTTTAAAATGATATTGTTTTAGAACCAATCGTAGTTTAATAATGAAAATAAAACTAAAATATTCCATTATTTTGCCATTTTATTTGGTAGATAATGTTTCTCATGTGACCTCCATTCGCGTCTGCGCAGGTTGCTATCTTTTCTGCAAACTTGCAGTTACATTCCATTTGATGAAACATTGGCCCGGCCGTGGTAACTGGGCGATAGGCGGGCTGGTAGTGAGGAGTCAATGTTACTAATGTCTTACAAAATAACATCGCAGCGCCCAATCACTCATGTTCCAACAACCATCATACGAAACCGTCAAAACACATACTAGGTCCGACATGCCAAAATGCCTAAAAGTTTAAACTTTTGTGGTTTACACAAAATGCAAAAGTAAATGTTTAGTATTCTTAAGTTAGCATAAGTATATATATATCTATTAATTTTAATTGTCTTCAATGTATGTTATATTCTCTGTATGTTGGTACTACTTGGACAATATGGCATGGAGGTTAGAAGGTTTCCCCCTCTCTCTTAT